>OX101784.1:48182470-48253918 GCA_944452715.1 Ophion slaviceki
TCAAGCTGGTAGAAAATATATATATATTTTTTTTTTCGATGTACAAAATGGCCGACAACTAATATTACTAATACCTAAAACAAAAAACAAAAATTCTCGCCAATATACATTAGAATACCTAGAGAAATACGTACGGAATTTAAAAAATATTGTTTTATTCAAAAGTTGTAGGTATTTGAACGTAAGAAATTAATTTCCAGTAAAAAATTTCGTTACAACTGCTCATAAATTGCTCATAAAATGAAAAGTTTTCGATTAATCAGAAATCCCGCACGTACTGCTCTGCGAAATGCAATTAGGAATATAACTATTATATTTGAAGTAAATCGAGTGAAAATTGTTGAAGTTATTTGTCACGCCAATTGGAAAAAGCTGTTTCGAGAAGTTTCGAGTCGTCGGCCATTTTGTACACCGAAAATATATATATATATATTTTTTTTTCTAGCATCTTGATATTCATACTAAATAGATGTGTAATTAATTTCATGAGTGAATCACTTTTTCATACGAAAAAAAAATTTAAATTCGCACATGATTTTATACCCGTTACTGTGGCCTAAGGCCTTAATTCGGCACTGAGACCCCCTAGGGAATGGCGCGGGCTTAACATCTCTCGAATAAACTGTCTCGGCTTAAAAACACTCGTCTAATTTTCATACTACAATCATCATCATGTTAACACATATATATGTGCGTGCGCGCGCGCACGCGTGTGTGTGTGTGTGTTCGGCATATGAGATAATATTGATCCAAACCTCATTCCCAAATAACCACAAAAATCTTGAGAGGTTTGAAAAAAATCTCTCACGATCCCGATAGTGAGAGTCGGAAATACTTATTTTTTCAAATAAACGAAGCGGAAATAGCGCGTAATTACTTCTCTCCGAGTGACATGGTCGATCGACGTCAGAGCTTTACGGTTGTGGTCTTACACGGAGCAAGTCTTGTGGTGGGCGAGGTTCTTTTTCGAAAGTCAAATATAATTTTTTCCGTCATCACAAAGCGACACTGCCACAGGTCATCCTTTGAGACGAGGATGAGAATACGAAATAGATGTAGGTGATGTAAAGATATCGAGCTTTTCGAAACGTCACCCAAATCAGACCAAGCTTCCAGACCTGTATCTGAGACTTTTATTGGCCCAAAAAGATCGAAATACAAATTAACCTTCGAACTGGAATAAGACCATGAAACAACGGCAATCAAACTACGAACATTCTTTGGCTTCGGTGGTAAAGTATTTTTTTTTTCATTGGCAATCGCTCACGGCTGAAACCTCTGGACGGTAAAAAAAATATGTTGAAATTTGCATCGTTACATACAACGAAATTTTTTTTTTCTTTATTTTACCAAATTTTCTTCGGCAAATTCGACCGCACAAAAATCGCGCGAATATTTTTTTTTGAATTCTCATTTAGCGATTTGCAGAGTGGGATCTTGAAAAATAATGACAATAAGAAATCGAAAGGAATTTTCGTTGCATTTAAATAATGCATGCTTCAACCCCGTCAAGAAAAAGAAGAAAAATGTCGGGTGTAGTTCGGATAGGATGTACCTCCGATAAATTTGGAATTTCGTGTACCGATGTGTTTTGACTCGCTAATTACCGATATAATCGTGAAAATACCCGCACATTTGATTTTCAAGGTCAAAACTCACATAAACTGATTATTTAAAAGGTTTTCGACTTTATTTTAATAAATATTGATGTTAGAGGAAAATATTTCCCACAAAAGATGTAGCCTGTAGAACGATTGATATTTTATGTTCCATTCAGTTTTTGTCTAAAACCATTCTGTGTCGAGAAAATTCGGATAATGCTCCAATAAGTACATTTTTCTAAACTCCATTAGTTTCGATGTTATCTACTTACTCACTTTACTACGGGAAGGTTGGAGTTTGTTTCGGTTTGTTTCTTATGTTGTGGTTGTTAGTAGTCTGGGTTTGTTTGAGTTTGTTTTTTGTATTGTGTGTTTGAGTTTGTTTGTTGTTTACGTATAGGTATAGTGGTAAAGATCAAACTGCAACGTTCCTGCAGTAAAGTGCGTAAGTAGATAATATCGAAACTAATGAAGTTTACGAAATATACTTTTCGCAGCATTATCCCATATTTCTCGAAACGGATTGGTTTTAGACAAAAATTCTATGGGACATAAAAGATCAAACTTTTTATAGGCTACAACTTTTGCAGGAAACATTTTCCTCTAAGATCAACATTTATTACAATAAAATAGATGTTTGTTTAGGTTTGTTTGCAAATTAAATTATTACAATAAAATTTATTACAATAAAATAGAAAAAGCTTTTGAAAAATCAGTTTTTGTGTGCTGTGATCTTGAAAATTAAATTTACGGATATTTTCAATATCATATTCGCGATCAGCGAGTAAAAATGCACGGGTGCGTAAAATTCCAAATTAATCGGAGGCATTTCCTTTTCGGAACTTTATCCAAAAAGTCAAAACTAAAACCCAAATCTGTACGTAACGAATGTTTTGCGTGGGCAAATAAGATTTATCGAATTATTCTCGCGTAGGAACGATCACCGCGCAAGAATTCGTAAAAGTGGAGATACATTTTGGCGCTAGAGGATACCGGATATCGCATGTGTATCCGCGAGCCGTTCTACCACCAACGGAGTTTCCGTTTCACATCTTTTGCTCTTTCGTCTGACGACGCATGAGTCAGTCTCCGCGCTAACGAGAACAGCGTGCAGAGCACATAACACGAACACACGTACACGTATGTATTTACGTGAGTTTATGTACACACACGTATTTTCGTATCGAACTTTCCACACGTGATGGGTAATTTTCATTGCGGACGATTTATTTCTTCGTGCTTTTGAATCGCCGGCCATTGACTTGGGAATTTCTTCGAAAGAGCAACATCCAAAAACGAGTTGTATGAAAACGTTTTTATTGCGCCGTTCGTCACGCGCCCCAACTACGCGACAAGAGCAGTTCCCCCGAATTCTCAAAATTCCACTGCATACTGAATGGAAGTTAATTTTGAATTTAATTTAATGGCGCACTAACTACAACGAATTTAATTTAATTGCACACTAAATGCAACTTTATGTCCGATTATTTTCCTCGGATAGACTATCTTTCCTAATTTTCCGCTTTAGAATTCCCACTCACATCATTCGTTGGTTTTAATCATTTGTGGTTGAATTTACAACACTGGGCAACTCCAAAACGCTTAACGGGTTATACCTAGCTCGTGGTGAGAAAATGAGGAGATTTCGTGATTGTTTGCTGGGAAAACGTGTTCAGGTGTAAAAAAACTTTTTTTTTCATATTAAGGGGTCTTCTCGGTTTAGACGCTAAAAAAGCTATTTTCATGATTTTTTTTATAGGGTTATATTATAGATATTGATATAAAAGTTGTTACAATTAATAAATACACTTTCGAAATACATAACAAAATTGTTTGTAGGTATTTATATAACCCAAACAAACCTTAAACGCGTTTTTCTCGAAACAACGTTTTTCGACGGCTTGTTGATAAAAATCTTCCAAACAACCAAGCCGGTCCTTATGAAATTTTAACCACATATTCTTTACAATTATAGCTATAGCGCATATCAAGATTTTTTTTAAATGTTGATATTTACTATTTTTTTGCCACAAACGGTGAAAAATAACAGGTCTTTTTGTTTTTTTCGAAAAATGTCCGCCATTTCGTTATTTTTGCATGTATCAAAAATCGTATGGTATACGCTATAGCCATTAACATACTGAATCTAAAACCGTTTGCTTTTTTTGTTTCGGATGATCTATCTCCGAGATTTCATCAACAGCGCAGACCTACAATTTTCTAGGACATTCTTTTAACTACCATTTCCGTCTATAAATAGTGACTTAAATAAACAATTTATTTTTTAAATGTATTTTGAAAGTGAATTTATCAAGTGTAACAACTTTTATATCAATATCTATAATATGACCCTATCAAAAAATTCATGAAAATAGCCTTTTTGGGTCTAAAGTGAGAAGACCCCTTAAGGACAAGTTATCGTTCACGGCGACGAAAAAATCGATCTTTTTCGCATCATTTGCATCCTTACAGTGTTTAGAACACGTGGGTTTGTTGGTTTAGGTTGCGTTTTTCTGGAAATAGCATTTGTCAATTTTCAAATTCAATTTGCGGGGCCATCACGAAGCGATTTTCTTTTTCAAAAATTGATCTAGAAATATTTTTTGTCCCATTGAAGCCAAAAAATTGGGCAAAAAAGTTGGGGTTTTTTTTTCAAACGGCTGCCATTTTGTTAGCGGGGTTTTTCGGAAAAAAAATCAAAAGGCCCTCCAAATTCACTCTAGTTTAATAATTTTCAACCCGTTTTTGTTTCAAATGAACTAGCAAGGCTGTGGAGCGGCCAGCGCAGACCAAAACACGCCGTGCTTGGCATCGTTTGACGGCAACTAGAGCCACCCTTACGGATTTTTTCTTTTATAAATAAAATTGGAATTTACTCTCCATTGATAGACATATAAAATCCGTTGAAACCCATTTCCAAAAGTATTTATTTTATATACAAAAAAAGTTCCCGAGGTTCATCTTTTTTTCATGCCGCTCGACGGTAACCTCCCGATGAAGAGTATGGTTTTGCGTATCTTTTACAATTTTTTTTTAATTTGAAAATCTCTATTAATGCGGTAGGTACGATGGTTTGTGCAGACCACTTTTTGTAAAATTTCCTAAGCGATGACCACTACTGCTCGGAAAAAAAATCGTCCGTAATTTAATAATCAAACGCATTTAGTTTTTTCATCAAACTATCTAGTTCTTAAACGAGGGATTAAAAAAAATATTGATTTTTGAAAAAACAGCCGCAGTCCAAAGGGGTGGAAATCAATTTTCAGTCAAAAAACCGTCTATTTTCGTTAAAAAAAACCATGCATCGACAAAAACATTCTTTCGTTCAACCACTGCTTTTTGACGTGTCAAAGAAGCTTGCAAAATTTAAAGTTAATTCGTGCAGTGATTTTAGAGATATCGTGTTCACCGATTTTGAAAAAGCCATTTTGAGGAAAAAGCGTTCGAAGTTTGTCGGTTCACGATTCACCATATAACTCCCTTAATGTTCAACGAGCCGACTCAACATTTTCAAAGAATATTCATGAACCGTTTATTTTCAACATCCGTCGAAAACCAAAAACCAATATTTTCACGAATTTCAGTTAGGTCTAAGCCCTAATGACTACGTTGACTTTATTCTGTCTGCGTTCTACATCGTAACACAAAAACTCCTCATCGTCGAAAATTCAGTCTCAGGCGACATTTTTTAGCCGATTTGACATTTCACGCACCCCTAATGAACATCGTTCTTTTAATCGTTGGAATGGATGGAACAGCAATCCAGTTGGCTCGTAAGAACGTCCAGAGAGCCCGAACATTTTGGGTGAACAATGAAATTCATTGACATAATTGAAAACTGATCCAGCACTAAAGTGTACCGCGTCGGGATAAACAACACTTATCGATACACTTACGGACGGATACACACACTCACATATTATTATCTATACGGAGACAAAAGGTTCAATATTTAAGTTGTGTGTGACAGTTGGTAAAGGTTCTCGCATTTCATTTCTCGATAACCGCACGTTGATAATTGGTTGGTATTTGAATATATACTTATCATATATATATATATATATATATATATATGGGGTGCCCTGTTAGGAATGTATAATCCTGCAACTGTAAATAGGTCGCATCATATCCTACTATATGCTGAAATTTCAGTTTAGGAAAAGCCCCACGGTTTTTGAAATAAAAATCATCTGCTTTTGGTTTTTTACATGCCATTTCTACAAATGGCAACTTTTTTTTACCTGGTTTTAAAAAAATACTCTTGGTTATTTGTTTTATCTAGAAAAGTCTTCTTCTTAACCTTAAATGTTAAGGAAACTTTATGCAGAAAGATCTTATGCAGAATCTTCATACAAACCAATTCTTGTTAACCAGTTATTGTCGATTCATATTATTTGTAGAAATGGCATGCGTAAAACCAAAAGCAGATGATTTTTTTCAAAAAATAAAATAAAGCCCAAAATTTCGAAAACCGTGGGACTTTTACTAAACTGCATTTCCAGGATATAGTAGGACGTGATGTGATCTATCGACAGTTGCAGGATTATCCATTCATAACAGGACACCCTGTATGTATTTAAGATAATATTTGTATAGGGATATATAGTTCCGCTTCCTGAGCTCAGCTCATTCGATTACAACCATTAACAGAGCGTCCGTTCGTCCCAACGATACGACTCTACCACTTGCTGCCAAATAATTATTCTTTATACACCCACTTACACACAAACACACGAACCTATAGATATACAGAGTGGTCCGAAAAGTGAGGTCCAAAAGGGAAATATAGATGCCTCATATACCTATCCGAATCACCCTCATGTGTGTTCTGCGATGTTTTTTAGTGTTTGAGAAAAAAAGCATTTTTATTTTTCTCTTCTGTGGATGTAATTGACTCACTTGGTTTTTTATTTGTCGTATCGTTATTAAGTGCACGGTTAAGGATTCAATAAATTACCAGCCGAACACTGACGTAAATGCCATAATTTTGATCAAAAGGTAGGCAAAAGGTTTGAGAGGATAAGTCACTAAAGTTCAGATGATTAAAAAAATACTCATAATTCTGTAAATAATTGCTAATTGCTTGCAAAAACTTCTGAGAAGAAAGTACCCATAGAAAAGAGAGAAATCAAAAAACAACGTAGGCTACAGGAAAACTAGACAAAAATTATTGATGTTTTTTTTTAAAGCTAAAAAAATGGTCACAAGGCGTCTAGATTTTTCTTTTGTATGTCAATTTTCGGACCAGCCTGTATATCTACGTGTGCGTATATATATATATATATATATATATATATATATATATATATATATATATATATATATATATATATATATATATATATATATATATATATATATGTATATGTATATGTATATATATATATACATATATATATGTATGAGTGTGTGTATTAATATTCGATGAGAAACCCTTCTCGTCATTTGAAGCATGAATCTTATAGGCATCTTGGAACATTTGAATCCAGTCGACGAAATTCATTCGCGCAAAACGACACGCTTATTTTCTTATATCCTCTGGTAAATATTTCAACCGATCGAGTGGTCAGCGCATATACAGGGTGTCCCAGAACTAAATGTGTTCCCTAAAATGGAAGGGTTGGCGGTGAAATTCTGAGTCGATTGATATAAGCATGTGTGGGTCTCAGATCAACCGCAGAATTATGATTAATTTTTAAAAGCGGGCCAATCAGGTGCGCCCGCCTTTTAAAATTGATAATAACTCAGGGGTTGATCTGAGACCCACACATGCTTATATCAAACGACTCAGAATTTCACCCCCAACCCCGCATTTCCGGGAACGCATTCAGTTCTGGGACACCCTGTATATACGAAAAATATATCGACGTGCAATTTCTCAGACGACCAGATTTCTCACCGGAACAACGAAGCCTCGTGTTCCTGATACAAAACTTTCGATATTTCGCGAATGCTGCCTCGTCCTGAGACGGAAAAAAAGGAAGTTTCGAAGGTTGGCCGCCAAATTGCTTCGGTCTTTACGAAGGGTGCTCGATGACGCGAAGACGAGGAGTGGAGAGAGAGAGAATTTTGCGGTGAGATAATAGCGGGTGGTGATGCTTGGCATTATTGTGGTTACGTGTCTTCGGTGCTTCGACTTCCAGGACCTTGCGGGAATCATCGTTGTCGTTTTTACCATCATCGTCATCGTGCGAACGGTCAAAGAGTCTTCTGCCATTCCTCCTGTTCTCCTGCGTGCTGCTGCTTTTGCCGCTGGTAGGGAAACGGGAAGTCTTTCCCTTCCCGAACTCAAAGATCCTTTGTTCATTCGAAATTCAAAGGCTTCACGTCGATTTCGCGACGGAAGCCAGCGGGCAAACTCCAATACGTTCGCACGGTTCTCTCTCACACGCCGTTCTATAAGCATTGATTGTCGGCGAAAAAAATGGCGTAACCTACACAAGTTAACAGATGATTGAATACGCGCTGGGTCTTTTTGTTTCTTAGCAGCTGATTGTGGATATACGTGTATATATATATTGCCAATGACCGCGAACAGCTAATCGACGATGACGCCAAGTTCCAAGTATTAATGACGCTTCGATCTGTTCTTCCGCCCTACCCTGTTCCTCATCACTTGCTCTTTTGCCTGCCTTCGCCTTCTATCGTCTAACTGCGCGCATTGAAGATCCGATTCCACTCAGCCGTACCGAGTTACAGTTACAAACAATTTCGCGGATACGTGGAAAGGGAAAAACGATTCCCGTGGGAACGCCTGCGTATCGGCGATTTAAAATCTGAACGGTTTGGTGGCTCGGGAAAAAGGTGAATTTTGATCATTTCTTATGGATACCCGGTTGATAGAATGAAGGGTCCGTTTAGTGGCCTACTAGTCTACATATCTTCGGGTATGTTTACAATTGTTTGCACAATATTTCGAAATAAAATAGCGGTGTCCAGCTGAATGAAGCGTGTAACCTTTGTCTGTGAGGACACTAACGGAGAAAGGCGACACACTTGCTGGAGCAAGTAGTTAGTTAACTGATAAAGGAGAACACTTACTGGCTACAAGACACTGTAGCCAGCAACAGTTCTCATCCAATTCTTGAATTCTAGATAAAATTTGCTTTCGAAGTACGGAGGGAAATCGAAAAAAAATCAATTTTTCGATAAAATGGTGTATGTTTGAAAAAAAAATGTTTTCGGGTAAAAACAGTCGCCAAAAATATTTTTTCCGGAATAAGTTTTCAATCTGTCAAAAATGCCCTCAGTACTTTTGTTTTTACAAGGTGTTTTTATAAGGTTGCGAAACATTTTTCAAGTAAATCGGCGAAGAATTGGCAATGTAATGTTGCCGTCTGCAGGTCACTATCGGACAAAGCTGACTTGCTTCATCCAGCGTCAGCGCCGTCATTTTGTTACAAAATTATGTGAAAAAAAATGTGAAGATACTTGAGGATACGTAGAACACAGGCCATTAAACGAAATTTCCATTCTATCAACTATCTATCATAGAAAATTGTCGAACTTCGCTTTTTTCCATACTTTCTAAACGGGTAGTCTCCCTTAAGGGGTACGTGGGTTTCGAAGCCAAAAAAGGCATATTATCTCTATTAAAAAAAAATACAATATATAAATGATTTTATTCAAAATGTTAAGCACATAAAAAAGCGACATTTGAGCAATATTAAAAAAAAAATTCATCCAAAAATTTAGGAAATTCAGCCAGTGGGACTTGGTTTCCGGAGACCCCTCAAAAAAAGTGTCCTCGTGGTGGTCATGGTAGCTTATGATGACTTTATCTGAAATTAAAAAACCGACATTTTTCTGTTAGTTGATGAGTATAGCTCGTCATTGGATGAAGGATTTTTTAAAAAATTGAAGTTTGTATTTTTTCCAGAGCTGTATTCAAAATAGTTCAATTTTTCGTACAATTTACACTACGTATAGCCTTGTAAAATTAGTTGTAATCGAAAAAAAACCTTCGTTCAATCACTAGTCAATGCTATTTTGAAGAAGTGTGCAAAATTTCAATGAGATCGGTGCATTAGTTTTTGAGAAATCGTGGCCAACGACTTCAAAAATAGTGTTTTGAGAAAAACGCGATCACCTGCGTCGCTCCCGACCGGTCTTTCCCAACGAGGGAATTCCCAAAGGCTCTCTCCCTCCTAGGTTTTTACTCCGATTGACTTAAAACTTTTGGAGAATATTCTAGACATAAGTATTGTACTATTAGAAAAAAAAATTAATGGATTTATTGAATTTTTGAAACCCACGAAACCCCTTAAGGCCGAGAAAAAAATGAATGGTCTTTATCGACTAAAGGAGAATTTTCTATAGTGGTGGAATGGCTTTCTTTTCATATTTAATTTGGCGAAGAAGTCCTCCGTGAAGAATGGTCAGTTGGGTTGGTGGTCTTGTTGATGAGGGATTGATAAATCACTGTACTGTATAATTGCAGTCAACTTTAGCATAGCATTAACTTTCGATGTGCAGGGACCAGCTATTTTTCATTTGGGGTATAATAATGTAGGGAATCTCGATGTCCAGCCATTTTTCTCTCTCGCCAATGCGGGAAGGAAAAGCGATAATGATATGTGAGGACGATTCGTAAGAGTCTTGGATAAAGCTGGCGTGGCATAAAGCTGAGGGAGTTTGCGCTCGAATCGTACAGGCGCATTCATCTCAGCTAAAGCCTGCCACTCCTCGTACAGTCTAGCAGCATCCCCATCGAAACAGCAGGGAGGTGGTCCCCGTGCCCGAGCACATCGCTAAAGCCTCTCGTTCCCGGGCACCCCCGCGTGGGGCATCAAACTTTAATACCACCAACCCTTGTTCCCTTGCGTGGAACGCTAAATCACTCCCCGGTGGCGAGACCCCCCGACGTCGACGCGAATCGATAATCCAAGCATTGGAACTCCGCCTGGATGTTGCGCACAATTTTCCAGATGGAATCAGGACGGATGAACAAGTGGACCTTAGGGGTCATCGATGGATCTCGATCCAATCAGAATCTTGGACATTTTTCATTGCAAGTACTCGTCGCAGTGTAGCTACTCTGAGCCGCAGCTGGACATCGGGACAACAGAAGACAACACGAGATAGTTTTATGAAATATCTGGATCTCATTCGCCAAACGATTTGACCAATGATTCAATAAGTTGGACGTAAACTTCCTCCAGCCATACATAAAAATGCATCGAATTCCCATTGCATCCAATGCTACATGTTGACTGTACCTTGGAAAAGCTGAAGTAATCAAACTGACTGAAGTAAGCAATCAAAAGGTTGATCAAGGTGTTCCTTGATTATCCCCGAACAGCGTCAGTCTTGGCCAAATGTGCTATTTGTTTTCGAAAATGACGGAGGAGCGATGATCGTTGAAGATTATTGTTCAATCACCACCTCAATTTAGATGTCTGGTGGCCAGCGATTTCGTTCGTCCATATGGTAGCAGAAGACTTCAACGCCAAGCCTAATTCCTCGTCCAGTCTGGTTTTGGGTTGCGCCGGTTCGTTGTGCGCATACAGAACGGGATAATAATGCCGTCTCGGGACAGAAAGAGCAGGCGAAAAAAAATAAGATGGAGAAAGAACACCGAAAGGCTCCATTGAAATCTGACACGCGAGAGCCTGCTCTGCTAGCTTTTCGTCTCCTTGTATCCTCGGAGTCCTTACCCCGTATATCGTATCGAAAATCTCCAGGGCCTACATTTTGCACCAACCCGTTAATCCTCGATGGTAGGTTGGCGTGTGTGATCTTTGCCAAAATTGAGAGTCGCTAGTCTTTATTCGCCGCGTGCCTCGATACTTTGTATACTTGACTGTCGTACGGATGAAAAATCCAAAGAATTAGTTTGCGAAGTGTCAACGAGTGGCTGTCGTTCGTATAAGATCGTAGCGTATTTTTGAGTTGATGACATTGGCAGCAATGTGAAGAATCTTGCCTGGTTGAGCGTCAATCATTGTCACGGTTGAAGTTGTTTGGTGTCGATTCGCCGATGCAATTCCATTGATCAACTGTATTGCATGTTTAGTCCCTCAATTGACTGCCTTCATCTTATCGCCCTACTTTCTCTGATGTTATTAGTTTCTCCCACTTACTGGGTCTCATTAACATTTCAATGTGTCTTTCCTTCCAAATGATAAGTTTCATCATCCAGCTTTCTGGAATCGCAATCCTTTCGTCGTCTCAGTTACAACGAAGCTATCATAACTGGCGTTCATTTCTCTATGAACCCTTTCACTGGTAACGATGATTTGAAGTTTCGTGGGCAAAGTAAAGCGACTTTCGTCGCTTCCCGAAACTGAGCATGACCCTGCAAGACTTGCTTTGAAGTTGAATACACGCAACGCACACCCTGTGCATTCACTCATTCTCCATTCAGGCGTTAAAATATTCCTTTTTCTTGAACCTGATCAGGAGTAAAACGCGGGTGGCTTCCCAATATCGTTCACTTGGATAACTCGTAAGTGCCTTTCGCTTCCACGCTTTGCCAATCCACCAGGGATCGCCATATTGTTCCTAAATTGCTCAATAGTCTCTCTCCCACTCCTATCTACATCATGCCGTGGCTTGTTCAACGACCAGGTGCCCATTGGGCGCTACCTTTCACACTTAGCTCTTCGGTACTCCAAACATCTCGGCCATTTTGGATCGGATCCGTGATGTTTTTGGTCCCATGTGTCGAAACACCCACCTATTCAGAAGAATTTCTATCCTGACATCCCATTTAGCCTTATAAACGCGGTTAAAGCGTTTTAGCAGTACATCCCTTGGGGAATTCTGAATCAGCCCTTCGAAAGGGGACATTCCTTGTTGCCCACAAGTGACAACAAAAACCACTTGTGCTAGAAAAGAAAAGACGTTTTGAAGGCGCTCTAAAATGTAAAAACCATCATTGTATCTTGGTTCAACAATCATCGATCCCCGGCTTAACCCCCTCGTTCCCCAACGATCGAAAATGGGTCAACGTCCTACTCAAGCTGTTAAAACGAAGTACAAAGATGTTAAAAGTTTCACAATGTTGCCGAATACTTTCCGTCCGATGGCTTCTCATTTTCCGCTTTCTCTTCGTCCTTTCATGCCACGTCGTCGCAACCTCAACTCTTCCGTTAGAGCTCCACACATCGTGGGCAGCTTCCGAAAAATGGGGATGTTTTTTTCTTTCTTTTTTCGACTGTCTCCCACTTCCCGGGTCTCTCGTCTCAAGTTCTTTAGTGCTTGACCAGGTGTCCGTCTCGCTGGCACGCTTCGTCTCTCCACTGAATGGAAACCCCTTTTTGCTCTTTCCACATATTCCCATCAGTCTCGAAAAATCTCTTTCAGTAACGGCGAAGAACGAGAAACATGAATTTGGAATCGGAAGTAGGTGGTACAGGGATATGAAGCTCGTGCGGTATTTATACGTCGAAAAAACGACAGATGTTTCCGCACATGGGGGTCCCTTCTCTCTCTCTCTCTCTCTCTCTCTCCCTCTCTCTCTCTCTCTCTGGGGCTTTCTTTTCCTCCCCTGCATGGCACACGAGTCCCCTTTTTCGTTCTTTCGCAGCTCTTTTACTCCGAACTCGCGCGTTCTCCCTTTTCTTCTAGACGAATTCATGACTCGACGCGACCGGAATATCTTAGCATTTATACTCGGGCTGCTGAGCCAAGAGCGCTAATAATTTTTTCTATTCATCGCGGCATCTCAAACTCCGGAACAACTTGCTTAATAATAAGCCTGGTCTGCAGCTTCCCTCGTGGAGGCACGAGATATGCGATAAAAAGAAACGCGCTACCGCAAGCTTATTGTTCCACAATTTTAATAACGTCGTAATTTTTCAAACTCTTCGACTTCGGGCTACTTTTTGAATACTTTCAAATTATAATACAAAAATCGTATTAAGGGGTTAGGCCACTCTAGAGGCCGAAAAAATAGGCTTTTTGGAGATTTTTTTCAGAAAAACTACAAAATAAATCGAGATTACACAAAGGGTGTTTATCATACATATCAGTGACTGCATACAATAATTTTTTGGAGCGATTCATCACAAAATGGCGGCTGTGCAGCGTTTATCTCAAAACTGCATTTTTTAAGTTGGCCGGAAACATAACTCAGACAATTTTCAACCGATTCACTTGAAATGTTGAATATATCTTGAAAAATACATTATCTATGGAAGTACGTAGGATTATTTTAGACAAATTTTTCACTTTCCCAAAATTCGCCTCAAAATCGTCAGATAATTGTTAAAAACAAATGAACTATGCAATATTGAAAAAAATCCTACTTACTTCCATAGGCAATGTATTTTCCAAGATATATTCAACATTTCAAGTGAATCGGTTGAAAATTGTCTGAGTTGTGTTTCCGGCCAACTTAAAAAATGCAGTTTTGAGATAAACGCTGCACAGCCGCCATTTTGAAATTAATCGCTCCAAAAAAATTATTGTATACAGTCACTGATATGTATGTTAAACACCCTTTTCAGTAATCTCGATTTATTTTGTATTTTTTCGGAAAAAAAATCCACAAAAAGCTTATTTTTTCGGCCTCTAGAGTGGCCTAAGGCCTTAACGTAATCGTAATAACGATAATCAAACGTCGTTTCTGCCCTCAAAAAGAAAACAAACCACTGCTCTGCACTTAAGGGGTCTTCTCACTTTAGCCGCTACAAAAACGCTATTTTCATGAATTTTTTGATAGGTTTATATTATAGATATTGATATAAAAGTTGTTACACTTAATAAATACACTTTAGAAATACGTAAAAATAAAATTTTTATTTATTTAAGTCACTACATATAGACAAAAATGGTAGTTAAAACAATGTAAAGTAATTGTAGGTCTGCGCTGTTGATGAAATCTCGGAGATGGATCACCCGAAACAAAAAAATCAAACGGTTTTAGATTCAGTATGTTAACGGCTATAGCGTATATCATACGATTTTTTATATATGCAAAAATAACAAAATGGCGGACATTTTTCGAAAATACAAAAAAAGTGTTTTTTCACGGTTTTAGCAACAACAAAAAATAGTAAATATCAAAATTCAAAAAAATCTTTGATATGCGCTATAGCTATAGTTGTAAAGAATATGTGGTTAAAATTTCACAAGGATCGGTGCAGTAGTTTCGAAGATTTTATCAATAAGCCGTCGAAAAACGTTGTTTCGAGAAAAACGCGTTTAAAGTTTGTTTGGGTTACATAAATACATAACATTTTTTTTAATGTATTTCGGAGGTGTATTTGCTAAGTGTAACATCTTTTATATCAATATCTATAAAATAACAAACCTGGATTCGTTAAGCTTTACATCCCCCTTAATTATAACTATAATTAAGTGTTAAATTATTAAGTATATGATAAAATTAAATAAAATACCAAATCATTAAAAAATCATAAAATTTCCTAATTCATGGCCGTCTCAAAACCAACTCAATTTTGTCGTCAACATTCTCTGGAATTTTAGTACATTCGATTACAATATTGTCGTCCATTTCTGCTGTTAGCAATTAAAACTACAAGTGAAAATCTCAAAGCGCTCGAAAAAAAAACTCTTGTGCCGGATATAAAAACACACCGCTATTTTAGACGGCAGGCTTTTGACAGCATGAAGCCTCAAATCTCCCTATCTAAAATTTTCATTGAAACTCATTGCCCAGGCTGACCTCGCTGGTTTCTCTTGATCATGTATCCATCCTCGTGTTATTAGGTGTCAGCCTTCACGATTGTTTTGATTTTCAATGTAGGAAAATCCTGCTTATCATCTTTGTTGCTCGTGCGTTTCTCCATTCCCATCTTTATGGGCAGGCTATGCAGTCCCGTGTCGACCCGTCTATCTGCCCGTCCTCGACGTCGACTCGACCATTGTCCGAGATCGGGAACCATGAAAAGTTCCTGAGGCGTCGCATGCTTCGCTTACATGTATTCGTATAGGTGTGCGCGTGTGTGTGTAATTCTTACAGGTATCGCCAGTAAACTTACGTACTTGGTCCTTTCACGTGCGGACTCGTGCGCCTCTCGTGCGCTCAATTTAATGTAGTGCCGGTGCATGGATGGCAAACACCCACACGTTTCGAGAATCCACTTGCTTCACCGTACATATATTATACTTATTACCCGTTGTTACATTGCCGGCACGCGATGGCGCCTCGCTCGACAATCTCATTCGATGATTCCGGGCTCACTTTTCATGAGCGCACGCTGCGTGGAAATAACATAACGACGCGAGTGGACTTATATTCAAATATAATATATATGCATGCATATACAGGGTGTCCCAGAAGTAACGTACGCCCTTCTAGCATCTGGTAGGAAAAAAAATTCTGAGACGAAAAGTCCTCAGTCATTTTTTTATCAGACGCATGGATAATTAATTATGAATTAAAATAAATAGCCAATCAGGTGCGCGCTACAGCGGAAAGGCAGCGTAGAGGGGAGGGATAAAGGAATGCGTTGTAATTGCGTGCGCCTGAAAATGTGTGCGAAGGGAAAATTCCGAAAGCATGTTTGCAAGTGCACACACACACACACACACGCGTGTGCGCACGTACACTCACACTAGGACACACAAACACGCACACACTTGCACACACACACACACACACACACACACACACACACACACACACACACACACACACACACACACACACACACACACACACACACACAAACACACACTTGTACACACGCACACACACACTCTATCCATTACACACACGTATGCACACACACACACGCACGCACGCGCGCGCGCACACACACGCACATGCTTTCGGAATTTTCCCTCCACACACATTTTCAGGCGCACGCAATTACAACGCATTCCCATATCCCTCCCCTCTTCCTTGCTTTTCCGCTGTAGCGCGCACCTGATTGGCTATTTATTTTAATTCATAATTAATTATCCATGCGTCTGATAAAAAAATGACTGAGGACTTTTTGTCTCAGAATTTCTTGTCCTACCAAGTGCTAGAAGGGCGTACGTTACTTCTGGGGCATCCTGTATATATATGAGGTATTCCACGTGAATCCGGTGGACTTTTTCCCTAAGCCTCGCCAATTTGATTTTTTTAATCTGATTCCATTGACTCAAAAAGACACCCTGATTTTTTTACATTTTTCGAAACAACCCTTAGTCAAAAAAAATGTCTCTCCGAAAAAAAACGCCCCAATTTAAAAATCTAAAAAAATTCCCAAAAATGCGTGATTATATGTACAAATTTTCAAGCTATCACCCGCAGTGAAAGTATGATTTTTTCTATGCTTTCTGAGCGATTAAGATTTAAAAAAATCCGAAAAATGCATGCATTTTTTTGACCATTTTTGAATAACCAAATGGTTATTCCAAAATGGACAAAAAAATTCATTGTGAGTATCGAAATATTTAAGTATCCGCCCGAAGTAGGCGGTTCTTGAATTTTTCGGATTTTTTTAACGTTAATCGCTCAGAAAGCACAGAACAAATCATACTTCCACTGCGGGTGATAGCTTGAAAATGTTTACACATAACCACGAATTTTTGGAAATTTTTCCAGATATTTAAACCGGGGCGTTTTTTCGGAGAATTTTTTTTTCTCTACTCAGTGTTGTTTCGAAAAATGTAAAAAAATTCAGGGTGTCTTTTAGAGTCAATGGAATCAGATTTTTAAAAATCGAATTGGCGGGGGTCAGGGAAAAAGTCCACCGGATTCAGGTGGAATACCTCATATATATACAGTGGAACTTGAGTGATACGTTTTTCAAGGGGTACATCAAATATGACGTATATGTGAGAATAATATGGAAGTGAAATACAGTATGTATCTGAAACTCTTTCACATTTGAAAATGGCGATTGGTGCATAATTCCCGATGTTTTTCAATAGCAGTACCTCTATTATGTTGATGTTTGGTTTTCCAATTGAAAATTTGATTGTTAATATTTAGGTAATGAGCCAACTCGAGTCTTCGAATTTCCGTTTTGAACTTTTCTTCAATGCAAGTTTGAAACACTAAGCTTTGACGTTTTACACTAGTGAATAACAGACAGGTTCGTATGGATAAGAAATATGTGATCACACTACATGCATTCATAGTCGGGATCAGCAACAACAAAACATCGAAACATCAAAACGCAGTCACATGAAATTTTCTCCGGCAAGCGAATATCACGTGTGATTAAGGGGTCTTCTCACTTTAGACGCTAAAAAAGGCTATGTTCATGATTTTTTAAATAGGTTTATATTATAGATATTGATACAAAAGTTGTTACACTTAATAAATACACTTCCAAAATACATTTTTACAAAAATCAATGTATTTATGTAACCCAAAGAAACTTTAAACGCGTTTTTCTCGAAACAACGTTTTTCGACGGCTTCTTGTTAAAATCTTCGAAACTACTGAACCGATCCTTATGAAATGTTAACCACATATTCTTTACCACTATATCTATAGCGCATATCAAGCATCTTTGAAAATTTTGATATTTACTAATTTTTTTGCCAAAAACGGTGAAAACACTCCTGTATTGTTTTTTCGAAAAATGTCCGCCATCTTGTTATTTTTGCATATATCAAAAATCAACGAACGATGAACGACAAATGAACGGCTTTGGCCCCCCTAACGTCTTTTATGCGGCTTGAGGTGCTCCACAAGATGGTTGAAAAACAAATGTACCATTCCATTAAAAAAAAGTGGAGTTGACCTTCACTGTGCGTCAGCGCCTCCACCGAAATAAAAAAAATGTTCGCATTTGATGGCCCCCTTCACACCGTGCAAACTTTTGTCTGGAACATTTTTTTGTGACGTCGATAATTACCGAGTTATTTCGGGTGGCAGAGATAAGACGGACACCCTGTATATGAATGCTAAGGCAATAATATATAATTAATATGACAATACACTATTTTTTTGAGTATAAAGTAAACAAAAAAACTAGATAGTTTTTTCGTTGCATCTTGTGTAGTTGTGCAGCCAAAATTGTGACATTTCGTATTCAGCTGGTGCGAGACAGCCTCCTTATACAGCCAATCGCTATGACCGTCTAACGCGAGGCTCAGCTATGGCAGAGGAAGCAGAATAAGGAGCAGACAAAAGTCCTTCTCCAAAGCGTACAGGTAGTTTTAGACCTGCCACGCATACGAAATGCTACTAACGAAATTCTTTTCACTGTATATCCTCTTGAGAGAACGATGCCACGAGACAATAATTTCCTCTTCCCCATTCTTTTAGTATGCGTCGAAAGAGAGGGACAGAGAGAGAGAGAGAGAGAGAGAGAGAGAGAGAGAGAGAGAGAGAGAGAGAGAAGGAGACAGAGAGAGAGAGAGAGAGAGAGAGAGAGAGAGAGAGAGAGAGAGAGAGAGAGAGAGAGAGAGAGAGAGTGAGAGAGAGAGAGAGAGAGAGAGAGAGGAAGGGAAAGCGAGGCAAAATTCCTGGAAATGTTCAAAACGACTTTTGTTGTCGTTTTTCAATTTGAATGCGCCTCGTAACATCGGGAGGAATAACTGGAAAAAAGGCATTTGCATTCATCAGCCGCTATCTTTTTTCCTCAAATCTCGTAGAATCATAAAAGTGAAGAAAAAAAAGGAATATCTTTGGTGATTTTTTAGACTTGTGTACAATTTCCTGAATCAAAAAGGACGTCCGTTTTTTTGCTTTGAATAGCAGTGCAAATTATCGTAAATCCATAACAGAAAATTATCAGTAAGATTGCCCGTCGACATCGAGGCAAAAAATTGTTCTAAATTGTAAAAAAAATGTTGTCTATTCGGAATTTGATAAGAACGCAAGAGTTTCGATGACTTTTGGAAATTGTGGGCAATAACGAATATAAAAAAAAATCATGGATAATCAACGAGGAAAAAGATTATGTCCCGGTGCTCTTAAAATTCCTGTGGCCAATGACGTATCAGTAAAACAAGATCGAAAAAGGAAAAAAAAAACAAAGAAAATTAAAATACATACAATTTTGCGCTGTAAGGCCGGCACACCGCACAGTGTTGCGAATTATATAGATATACATACGCATGTCAGATACGACGATCCCCTATAATCATAATTTCTAAGGAATACCAAATTGGCACCCAGCGCACAATTATATTCAAGGGCACGATACGGGAGGAGAAATACCGAAGTCCCTAGTGGAAAAGAAAAACTCGGTGGATCTTTGATTCATTTATTTTACTTCCCGTGCTGTTGAACGGTGGACAGATAAAAAACAAAAAACCCCAACAAATCCTCACCCAACGATATTCTCGAAACAATCTACCACAAAAATAGATCCTCCCTCGAAGATTCTTCTCCGATCCAAAAATGTCACCGCTCCGAAAAAAAGCCTTTCTTCAATAAAAATAAAAATTCATTCCACAGCTTCAATCATATTTCTACAATTAGAAAAAGAAATGCCATTCGCTTTCAAAATGCAAGAAACGTTCGCAATATTTTGGCAAATTAACCCTAATACCTTGTCCCAGTCAAGCACTTCGTAAAAACTGGACGAAAAAGAACCACACACAGACACGAATTCCAAAAAAATCGCGAATAGCGCGGAATCGTTTCGAAATTTGTGTTTGGTATGCGCCTGGTATGCGTACCAGGTTGCGATATCCAGAAGCGGCGAGCGTATAGGCCGTGATCTTACATTTCCATGTAAGATCATGCCCCAGGAGGCATACACATATAACCGGTGATTAGGAAAGACTGAGCTGCGAGCAACGCCAAAATGAATGGTTGCCCCACTCCGTATACTATTGCATACAATATGCATGAGTGAGTGTATGTGTATGTATATATATATACATTTGTATATACTTATACATATACAAATGCACACATGTATGTGTGTGTATATATATATACATACATACATATACAATGCAGCAAGTGGTCAATAATCCTTCTAGAGCACGCGATCAGTGCTCCTCGTGATGCTGCTGTGTTCATTATATGTGCTGTGTGTGTGTGTGTGTGTGTGTGTGTGTGTGTGTGTGTGTGTGTGTGTGTGTGTGTGTGTGTGTGCGTGCGTGCGTGCGTGCGTGCGTGCGCGAACGGATATATATATGTATATGGGTGTGTGTGTATAAATATATATTGACGACGATCAAGAATCGCCAGAAGGAAAGAACTGTGTTCGCGATCCGCGAAACGGGTGGCCGCATCTGTAACGCCAGGTGTTGCATACCGAGAGAATCGGCGAGGACGCGTTCTCTCGAAGAGTTGCCCCGGGTTCTTTCATTCTTCTCCTGGACCGCGAATATATATATATATATATATATATATATATTGGGAAATATATAGAAAATGAGAAAATGGGAGGACGATCTTTGAAGTCCTCCCATTTTGTAATTGTGAATGTCTTTCTTCACAATCACATTTCGGAAAATTGAAGTAGATTTCTATGAAGATTATTTCAAGGGTCATCCTGTTAAAAATAACATCGACGATGCGCTTGAAAGAATTTTGAGGACTTTTGCCAAAACAGCCAGATAGGCTGATAGCCAACATCATGTGGGACGCGTTTACGATGATGTTTCCCCATGTATATTATGTATGGAGAGTAGAGAGGGGGGAGAGGAAACTTATAGAAGAAAGATAGAACTTGTACAGAAAAGAATCCAACGTCTTTATAGAGAATAAACAGATCGACGTGAACGTTCATTCATTACGAGGGTATCGATAGCGGGATAGCACTCACAAAATTGCCCCTAGCAAAAAACGTTTTTTTTTTATACGGTGGCTCTGTCAGGACGTCGCAAAAGTTTGGTTTTAAGTGAGCAATAAGGAGACAATGCGCGAGTCTCTAATTCGAATGATTTTTCATTTATAAAACAACTGTTGAAAATGTTCTATTCAAGAAAAAAAAAAATCCACCGATATCTCGAGATTTTCGGAAGATGCAGCTTTCTCAGTGATGGTATCCAAATTTACTACCAATTGGTCACGAATAATTAGCCGCAATTACTTCCGGCACTAATTCCCGGAGGGCAAGGAGAATCTTTATATTAATTTTAAGGGGGAATAGAAAGGTGCGTGGGAGTGAAGGATTCTGGATGCAAAATCAAATTTTTACGGAGGCTGTAGCGTGCAGGAGAATGAGAGAATCGTGAGGGTCCTGTGGGTCTTTAACGCGGTCCTCTAGTTTCTCGGCTGTTTTTTTACGGCTTTTTCAATAATTTTTTACGGGCAAAGCATCGAAATAATCAATCTCATTGTTTTTGCATAATCTTTATTAACATTTAAATAAGCTTTACAAATTTTTTGAAGTCAAAATATATAATAGAATAAACGTTATAGTGGCCGACAGGAAGACATCAAGTAAAAGAGGTGCTTGACGGTGACCAAGATTGCGGCTGTTCTGCTTATCTGAAATCAAAAAACCAAACGGCATTTTAATCTTCATATTTGAGACTAGCGATTGAACTAGAGTGAATTCTAAATTACAAAAATTGACTTTTTTATACACTTTTGAAAATTACATTCTATTTTTTACTCATTTTTTCTTAAGTTTTTCGCTCGTACAAAAAAAACTATCGAAGCAATCATGATAATCCTAGTTCAATCGCTGGCTTATAACATATTAGAGATGCCGTATAAATTTGAACAAGATCGGTGCAGTAGTTTCTGAAATATCGTGGTCACCGTTTCGAAAAATGGTGTTTCGAGGAAAACGCGTTTGAAAGTATACCTGCTCCGTAGACCTGCTCCGTTCCAGGGCCGTAACTTGTGAACCACTTCGAATATCGAAAAATCCTTTGGCACACATTTTCTACACATGTTGTAGATGTGATTTATGAAAAAAAAATCGATTTTTTCGACCCGAGAAATTAGAGGACCGCCGTAAGAAATATGAAAGTGGTAGGGACTTGGGCGAGGACAAAGGGCTAGAGGGTCATGGTGTGAGTAGGCCGCTCTCGAGTTTGAGCGATTTGAGGATCTCTTGAAGAACGAATTGATAACGAGACGACGTTTTGCAACGCATGCTCGAAATAACGGTCGCCTCGAGGGTTCAACCCCTTCGAACGAAGTCGATTCAGCCGCCCAGGATGGAAATTCCTCCCTTGGGACCAGTCATCTAAACTTGTCAACACACAACGGCCGCGAACATACGTTGTGTCATCATTCGCTTTTCCACTTTCGACCGTCTGCCCATGGCAATCATACGAATTTAAGAGACGGAAAGTCAAAAAGAAACGGACAGATACCGATGAAAAGATAGGGAAACAGTGAGGAAGAAACTTTTAAAAAACGAAACAGCGGCCAAATAACGAGAAGTTTTGAAAAATCCAGTTATTTTATATCAATTGTATAGAAAAAAGTTTCAATTGAATGTGTAGTTATTTGGTATCAATTGCAAACAAAATAATTCTACCAGGTATCCAGTCAAATGGCATCAAATGTAAAAGAAAAAGATTTTTCTTCGGATTTCCAGCTATTTGGCATCAAGGGTAAAAAATAATTATATCAGGTGTTCAATTGATGGACATCAAGTGTAAACAAATAATTCTATCAGGTGTCCAGTTGATTGAACATCAAATGTAAAAAAAAACGATTTTAATTAGATGCTAGATCGATTTTAATTAGATGATTTTTATTAGAGCTATTTGGTATCAATTGTGAAAAAATGTCAATCAGATCTCCAGTTATCGGGTGACAATTTTTTAAAAACCTTCAATCAGTAGTCAAGTACACCACTGACAGATAGAGAAAGTCTGATCGAGGCAAAGAAAAGTGGTGAAAAAGAAACTACAAAACAACGAAATAGCGTCCTGGTAATTCTAAATCTGGAGAAATTGCCGCATATGAATTGTAAAAAATAGCAATCTGATGTCCAGTTATCTGGCATCAAATGTAAAAAAAAATGTTAATCAGAAGTCCAGCTATTTGGTATCAATTGTAAAAAATGTCAATCAGATCTCCAGTTATCTGGTAAACATTTTTTTAAACCTTCAATCAGTAGTCGAGTTTAACACTGACAGACAGAGAAAGACTGATCGAGGCAAAGAAAACTGGTGAAAAAAAAACTACAAAACAACGAAATAGCGTCCTGGTAATGCTAAATCTGAAGAAGTTAGCGCGTATGAATTGTAAAACAATGTTAATCAGAAGTCGAGCTATTTGGTATCATGTTTTTTAAAAAGTCTATAAGATGTCCAGTTATTCAGTAACAATTTTGTTTTATTCCAATCAGGTGTCACGTATAACACAGACAAGCAGAACGAGACCGATCAAGGAAAAGGAAACGGTGAGAAAAAACTACAGAATAACAAAATCACGCTCGTGTAATGCCAAATTAGAAAAAGACCCAGTTACTTCGTATGAACTGTAAAAAAAATACCAATCAGAGATAAAGTTATTTGATATCTATCGTGAAAGAAAAGTCAATAAGCTGTTTAGTTATTTGGTACCAAAAGTGAAAAAATATTTTAATCAGATGTCCAAAAAAACGCCAATGAGATGTTCACTTATTTGGTAACAATTTTTGCAAAAACTTCAATTAGATGTCAAGTATAACATACATACATACACCCACGTATGGTCGCAAATTTATCGAGACTTGAACGAAATTGGAATGACTGGTATTTGATTTAGAGTGGAGGGAAGTGGGAATAAAATGCTACAGTAGCTCTCGCCACATATGGCAGCCGACTGTAAGAATGCGGCATAAATTCCTTTCCCGTACTCTGTGTGTATGTATATATATATATATGGCCGGAAAGGGAGGGGGGGCTATGTGCGCATGTCTGTGTATGTATATCATTTCGGTATGCCTATATACTTTATTTAGACCCTCTCGGATGCAAGAGAGTTGCACTTCTCTCGAGTTAAGATCTCGCGTGTCTCTCGCATAAGCTTTACCGTGCAAAAGATTGCCAGTATAGTGTACGTCTGGCAATACGAGCGCTACAACGCAAACGCGAACGAAAACTCATGTCCGGCGCGCAAGGCAAGAGGAAACATAACGAGGGGATGAAAAAAAAAGAAGAAGAAAAAAGACGTACAGAAGCCGCGCAGAAGTTCGACGTAACTCATATACGCGCCCGGGAGTCAGCAAACGAAGAAGAGAAAATTATATACGCGTACGTAATATAAAATGCACATTTGATTCGTCGTATGCTGTTATCCGCATCTCGAATTTTTCGCGAAAGCTCGAAAACAAACGGTCCACGCGTCCGGATGCGACAAGAGGATTCATATAGGGTGTCTCAAAATCACCTGATATTTTTATTTATTAAGGCCTTAGGTCACAGTAACGGGTATAAAATCGTGTGCGAAATTAACAATTTTCATATGAAAAAGTGATTCACTCATAAAATTAATTACACATCTATTTAGTATGAATATCAAGCTGTTAGACATTTTTTTTCCATGTACAAAATGGCCGACTACTCGAAACTTCTCGAAACAACGTTTTTTCCAATTGGCGTGACAAATAACTTCAACAATTTTCATTCGATTTACTTCGAATTTAAAAGTTATGTTTCTAATTGCATTTCGCAGAGAAGTACGTACGGAATTTCTGATTAATCGAAAACTTTTCATTTTATGAGCAGTTTATGAGCAGTTATGACGAAATTTTTCACTGAAAATTCATTTCTTAAGGCGTTACCCCCACTTGTAGCGCAAAAAAAGCCTTTTTCATGAATTTTTTTAAAGAAAACTACAAAACTTTTTTAATCGATCAATATACCATCTTAAAGAACACATCTTGAAGAATTTTTAGTAATTTTTTTATTGACAAATATTACATTGTTTAGTGGCAAATGGCCGTCAATGAAATAATGTTTTTATATACACGGTTCGCAGTGACCAACATTGCGGCGAAGTGGATCATCTGAAAAAAAAATGCGGATGGATTTAGTCAAATATAAGTATAAACTAGTCTTTAATCGAAGGATTTTAAAAAATATTCATTTTTCACAAAATGGCGGACAGTCAAATTTAATGGTTCGATTTTAACGAAAAAAAAATCGAACGATTAAAGACTACATTTTTATGTATTAAATAAGCCTGCAAAATTTCAAGAAGATCGGTTCATTAGTGTTCGAGTAATCTTGGTCACCGACTTCAGAAATGCCATTTTGAGAAAAACGCGTTTAAAGTTTCAATTTCAGTTTACACGAAGAAAATATTTTTTTTTGTAAACTTACATAGAGTCATCTATTCCGGGCAT
The DNA here is from genome assembly GCA_944452715.1 of Ophion slaviceki. Taxonomy (NCBI): domain Eukaryota; kingdom Metazoa; phylum Arthropoda; class Insecta; order Hymenoptera; family Ichneumonidae; genus Ophion; species Ophion slaviceki. Next base: position 48,208,191 of record OX101784.1, read on the forward strand.
CAAAAAAAACTGCCCTTTAAATTGCACTTCAAAAAAATGAAATAAAAAAAATCGATTTTTTCAAAATCGCAAGTGGGGGTAACCCCTTAAGTTCAAAAACCTACTACTTTTGAATAAAACAATATTTTTTAATTTCCGTACGTACTTCTCTAGGTATTCTAATGTGGATTGACCAGAATTTTTATTTTTTGTTCTAGGTAAAAAATTGTGGGTGCTAAATGTCACGCCGCGGAGCGCCTAAAAAAGATAACAAAAGAAAATATTAGTAGTCGGCCATTTTGTACATCGAAAAAAATATACATATATTTTCTAACAGCTTGATATTCATACTAAATAGATGTGTAATTAATTTTATGAGTGAACCACTTTTTCAAACGAAAAAAGATTGTTAAATTCGCACATGATTTTGTACCCGTTACTGTGGCCTAAGGCCTTAATAAAACGTATTATTTGTTTGAAAAGTACGAATATTTCAAATTTAATATAAGGTACGAACATGGAAGTTAGGTGTGGAACACAATATCCAATAAATGGCCGCCTCGTCCCTGTTTGCAAACGTATGTTCACCACAAAAAAAATGGCGCGCAATTTAAAATGTCAGGTTATTTTGAGACACCCTTTACATTCGATCGTGTAGAAATTTTGCTCGAATGAGAAATAAAATTTGTGACAATTGACACCTACTTGCCGTGGTCGTGAGTGCTGAATTGGCAAACTGGCAACTTTCGGTATTGGGAGATCAAGTTGAAGTTAGGATTCTCGTTCCGTGTTACGTGTTATGTCTTTTGGAAAAGTTGTGCACAGGTATCTAGACTGGTTACGATTATTATTTGATAATTTTGAGTGGGCGTAACAGATCTTGTTTACGAATTAGACTAATATGTGCAACACTGGAGGTGTTGCCCACAGCCTCCAAGGAGCTCCAAGGAGCCGGAAATAGTCCAGTGATACGTGGGGGTAGAAGTCACGTGTATGGCATCGTAAAAGCTCGCAATAGCAAATACGAAGAATTATTGGAATTTAAAAAAATGGTGCAATATTTACAGAGGTTCGTGGACGTTTACAGACGTTTTTTAGATCGATGTATTTCGGAAAATATGCTTTTTTGCAGTCAACGATCCTTATTTTATGGCCCGAAATCAATTTTTTAAGAAAAACAAAAATTATGTGCCCAAACATTCGTTTAAAGTGGGAGATGCGTCAAAAAATACGTACTTGCACGAAAAAAATCATAATCTTTTTTTTTCAAACTATAACCAAAATCCTCCAAGGCGGGATCCTTGCAATTAGACAGGAAAAAAGGAATATTGAGGGATTTTTTATACTAAGAAATAGTTCTTCTAAAATTATCAAATTTTAGGTATACTTTAATAGTATATTTACGTATACAAAACAATTTTTTAAAATTAATTTATCATCAAAATGGCGGAGCTGTGGCAGAGTGTTGCAGCAAGGTCGCCGCGGGAGTTGCGAATCGGCGTGCAGTCCAGCTTCCCGTAGACTTCGATTTGCAAAAATTTTCAACCATTTTTTCAGTTAGAACATGTATAGTTTCTATGTGACGGTAATTAAAATGAAGAAAATGCAAATTTGAGAAAATCGCACGAATTTACAAAAAAATCAACATTTCACGCAACATTTCTGTAAAATGTGGATTAAAAAAGTAGATTTTTTCCAATTTTTCGAAAACAATTTTCGTCAAGTAGAAGGTACCAATACTATCAATATTTCTACCAAGTTTCAACTCAATCGGCTTAATAGTTTTTGAGTAATCATGCTCGCCAATTTTGATAATGCAGTTTTGAGAAAAACGCGTTTGAAATTTACGCCCGCTCCGAATTCGAGCGGTGAGGCACAGCGTTGACGGGCTGTAATCTTTGAAGTTTTTCGAATTTCGCTTTGAAACTTTGGGAAAATATTCTACATATATAGTTCCCTCGTTTAGAAAAAAAAAAGAAATCGATTTTTTGATCGTTGTAAATATATATTCCGCCTTAAGGTTTCTAGTGAAGAAGGTGTGTAGATACGATAAAAAAAGACAGTGTCGACCGTCTTTCCAAAAGGATATTTATTCGGAGGAAAAAATCGACTCCTTCGACAGATTAATTATTGAAAACGTATATTTTCCGCATCTGTTTTACTTCAATGACTTATTATTATTGACATTTACGGCAATCGACGCATAAGTAAATTCGGTGCTCGTTGCACATAGCCCTCCTGCACAACGAACCCTTGCTTTTAGTTTTATAGTCGGCATTGCAAATACAAATTTATTATAGTAGCGCAAAATAAAAAATATCTATAAGCAGTTTCCATCGTAACTCACATGTAGTAATAAAATACCAAATTTCCAAAAAAAAATGTTTTTCACTTCCACCGCACCACAGCATTAACGGGGTCGATTCGACCCCAGGTCCTTTTTGACAGCTGTCCTCAGTACACAGGCAGGATGTAGGATGGGGTCGAGTGTCCACCTATAGAGTAGGAGTGGGGGAACATTTTTGCGATACAGTCAGTTGCAAGTAATGGGGTCAAAACGACCCAGTGTGCAGTCGAAGGGTTGGTCTTCCATTTAATTCTCTTTGTTTTTATCGACGGATGAAAGAACAGCAAGAAAAGACATTCTTATTCCATTTGCGAAGTCATTACTCGCGGGTCTGAAACAATGCGATTTCGATGACGTAAGCGATGCAACAATGCCAAGATGAGCAACCGGCGGGAGGGGGGGGGGGTAGTTTCCGACCTGGCACAACGACTTACGTATAAATTATTATCTTATTGGGTTGTTAGATCCAGGCGAAATGTGTACACGCACACTATGAATAGTAACCATTAACGATCCCACTGGCTCACGGATCGATGCACTTCCCGCCGGACCATGTAGTCTTAATATACTGTCCTATTTTTTTTCTCATTACACCTCGTGTATACTCGCATTTATAATACGTTCAACGCAATCCCGCCCATCTTTATCTCCTTCATCATCTGCGGCTCGAATGCTGGAAAACCGAAAGAGGAAATACGGTTTTTCTTCATGACACGGAATACGTAATGATGATTTGCTGTTATAAAAGGATGAACGAAATCAACGGATACGTAACTCCGGCCAAACTTTAAAATCATTTAAGGCGTTACCCCCACTTGTAGGGCAAAAAAAGGCCTTTTTCATAAATTTTTTTAAAGAAAACTACAAAACTTTTTTAATCGATCAATATACCATCTTAAAGAACACATCTTGAAGAACTTTCAGTAATTTTTTTATTGAAAAATATTACATTGTTTAGTGGCAAATGGCCGTCAATGAAATAATGTTTTTATATACACGGTTTGCGGTGACCAACATTGCGGCGAAGTGGATCATCTGAAAAAAAAATGCGGATGGACTTAGTCAAATATAAGTATAAACTAGTCTTTAATCGAAGGATTTTAAAAAATATTCATTTTTCACAAAATGGCGGACAGTCAAAGTTAATGGTTCGATTTTAACGAAAAAAACGGCCGTTTTTTGGCTATAAAACGGCCATTTTTTTCGAAAAAAAATCGAACGATTAAAGACTATATTTTTATGTATTAAATAAGCCTGCAAAATTTCAAGAAGATCGGTTCATTAGTGTTCGAGTAATCTTGGTCACCGACTTCAGAAATGCCATTTTGAGAAAAACGCGTTTAAAGTTTCAATTTCACAACGGATTCTTCTCTTTCAACGCTCATATCTCAGTCAATTTTCTTCGGATCGACTTGAAATGTTCAGAACATATTCTCAGATACTTATACTTAAAAAAAATGCAATAAAAAAATCGATTTTTTCAAAATCGCAAGTGGGGATAACCCCTTTCGTAAACCCTTCCCCGCTGAGGAAAATATTAAATTCGCTCTATTCGATAAACCACACCGTTTGCTATGAACGACGTCGACAAAATTGCTGCCGTTGCGACGACGTTACGAAACGCATCATAGGCGTCCACGCCGCAGTGCTGGAACAATGGGACGCACGTATTAGTACAGTAGCCTGCATGTACTTGCATGCATGCATATATGTATATGAGGAATGGTGGTTTTGAAGACACTCTATTGCGGGAACCGTTCCAATCAGATGTGCTGATAGCCAACATTACATACATGTAATTGGTTCGAAATATCCTTTCCCCATATATATATATATATATATATATATGTATCAGTCGCAAGTTTCAGATGCAAGGTGGGCCGGGTCGTTCATCCTTATTCGCCACACACGTGATACCAAGCACACCATGTCTTCTTGTATTCTCTCAAATGCATAATAGTGTACTACTTGCACCGGCGAGAGTCACATAAAAGAGTGGTCTCCCTCTGTATAACTATAATCGCGTATCATTCTAAGCCGCGAGCTTCTCTTACTCCCATTTCCATGTGTTTCGTCATTTCCTCTCTCGCTCGCTCTATCCAGCGTATCTCACGGGTGAGAGTGCGGTCTCTCCGAGAGTAGTTTCTTTTTTTCGCCTCTTTCGCTTGCTACCTCGCGTACGTTGAACGCGAAGTCCCATCGTCCTGTAACATACATCTACACATGTATATATATATATATATATATATATATATATATATATATATATATATATATATATATATATATATATATATATATATATATATATGTACTTGAAAAGAGAAACCGTTCGCACGACTGTGCAGATATGAGCATAGACTGCATAGCTATATATATATATATATATATATATATATATATATATATATATATATATATATATATATATATAATATTTATCTAGACATGCATACCGATGTACACAGGTACACATGTCTAGATAAATGTTGAATATATAAATTCCGCATACAATATTAAACTGGCCTGGTTCGTGCGACCATGATTATTTTCGCTTCCTCATGCAGATATGCACCACGATGATGAAACATCATTCTTTCTTCCCGCTTTTGAGTGCCAGTGGGAATTCGAAAATCTGATTTGGAATATACGGGCTAAAAATTCCAACAGTTCCTATCTGGGCGGAGAGAACAAATCGCTTTGACATAGACGTTGTTTCAAATTCAGTGCCTTTGATTGGAATTTAACGGGATTTTTTTCCATTACTGCTGACATGGATTATTTACTTTTATCTGATATTCATTGACTCATTATCGATGCATTATTTTGTGGCTGAATTCATTTGTTGATGGACTGTTTTATTTTTGTCTTTAGTCCAAGTATTTTCAAACTCTTTCGATTCGATCACTTTTACGCCAAACTTCATCGTCCTAGAATTTTCAGTTCGGATTTACTTATTAATTAATCCGATTGTCGTAGTGAAGACGAATTGAGAGAACAGGTGGATGCATTCGAGACGGACATCCCCATATATAAAAAGTATCTCGAAGTGATGCGACATTTTTATTTATTAATAAAACGTATTGTTTGTTCGAAAAGTACGAATATTTTTATTTTAATGTAAGGTACATGGAGGTTATGAGTGGAACACAATATCCGGTGAATGGCATAAACAACATGGACTTGGAAGACATATGAGGAGCTGGCGAACAAAACCGGACTTGCCCACGTTACGTCAAATTTTTTTTTCTTTTAGCACATCTTTATTAGCTCGCAAAATATTTTGCATCAAATTCGGCTCTAAACAGCTTAAAATTGGTTAAAACCTGCCTTTTCAAGCAGAAACGGACTTGACCGTGGCTGAATGAAAAATGAATAACAGATGACCACAGTGAGGGCGATGATGACATTGAATGCGATTGTTGTGAGCCTGGCATGAAAGAGTTTGTATAGGATTATTAAATTGAAAATAAAAAAACAAATTTCCATTCAATTCAAAGAATCAGTTTTATTTCATGACCGGATATGTTTATAAGATTTTCGTTCAAAAGCGGAGTCGTCCACCATTCTCATTCAAATACGGAATTGTCAAAAAAAATAAATAAACACATGGTAGTAAGTGTTTTTATTAAACTAAAGCCAGGTGCAAGCTTGTATTTTGATAGAGCCTTCATATATGTTAAAGCTTACAAATTCAAACTCATCTCTATTTGGTTATTTTGGTTTTTGACGTCTCCTGTAAAAAAGTAATTCATGGCCAAGTCCGGTTCTGTTCACCAGCTCCGCATATTCTTTCAACAAGATGGCGCAACCTGCCACATTGCGAGCGAAACAATGCAGTTATTGCAGACGAAGTTTCACGGTCGTGTTATCTCGCGCCGCGGCGATGTCAATTGGCTACCAAGATCGTGCGATTTGACGCCATTGGACTTCGTTCTTTGGGCTTTTCTGAAAGGAAAAGTGTATGCCAATGATCCACACACCATTTCGGAGCTCAAGGAAGCAATTGGACGCACCATTAAGGAGTTACGTGGGTTTCGAAGCCAAAAAAGCATATTTTCTCTATTTAAAAAAAATAATATATAAATTATTTTATTCAAAATGTTAAGCACATAAAAGAGCAACATTTCAACAATATGTGAAAAAAAATTCATCCAAAAATCTGAGAAAATCAGCGGGTGGGGCCTCGTTTCCGGAGACCCCTAAAAAAAGTGTCCTCGTGGTGGTCAGGATAACTCATGATAGCTTCATCTGAAATTAGAAAACCATTTTTTTCTGTTAGTAGATAAGTATAGCTCGTGATTGAACGAAGGATTTAAATAAAAATTGAATTTTGAATTTTCGGCAGACTCACATGCAAAATAGTTCAATTTTGGGTACAATTTACACTACGTATAGCCTTGCAAAATTAGTTGTAATAGTATCATAGTCGCGAAATAAGAGGTTTTCGTGATTGGAAAGTAGTATTTATTTGATTTGAGGAAATATTTATTCAAATTTTCTATTTTAAACATGATTTTTAATTGATGTGAAAAATCGGCACGTAAAAAAGCATATTTAATGACGCCGAATAAATGCTGTAGTTACAATCACATAAAAACTGTCTCCATGCGAGTATACATTTATTAATTTCTAATAAATGATGTTCTAATGTGCCAATTTATTAGAACATAATAAATCTTTTTCTGAATGTGTTCTATATATTAAAATAAAAATATTCGTCTTTTTCAAATAAATAATACGTATTATTAATAAATTAAAATGTCAGGTCATTTTGAGAACCCCGTAGTTGTAGAAACAGAAAAGCCTATAACCCAGTAGTACATTTTCCCACCAGCCACTCCCCCTCTAGCACAATTCGTGGGATATACCTTGCACTTCGCGGCACTCGATCGCGATACATCAGTGCAAGCGAGTGCAAGACCATCTAACCGCAACGAAGGCAAGAGCGATTCGCTAATCCCGGATGCCCGCGGCGCCGGCATAACTATAATCTCTTTTCCGAGCACACACAGAAAGAGGGAGGGGGGGAGATAACATTTATTTGTATTTTTTTCTCTTGTTGAATTAGTGGCATACTGAGGGAGAGACGATTTACGATTATTCTGCTGAGGCATTTAATTTTTTTTTCTGGTAGGAGAAATTATATATACAGGGTAGCCTGAAAAGTGACGTTCGAAAGGAAAACCAAGAATCACCCCCCACGTATGTTCTACAATATTTTTTAGTTTTCGAGAAAAAAGCATTTTTTGCCCTCTTTAGGGTTCCGTGCCCAAAGGGCAAAACCCTGTTGCTGTCACTCTGCTGTCTGTCTGTCTGTCCATCCGTATGTCACGGGTCTCTAGCTCGTGAACGGAATGAGTTAAAGCCCTGAAATTTGGATATTTCGTGTGGAATGTTGATCCAAAACCGAATATTGAATTACAAATACAATCAAATTATGGTAGAGCAAAAAAAAATTTACCCTGACATGTGGGGTGTCATTGTCTAAAGCTCATTGAGTAGAGTACAAATATATTTTTTATTCATGTTCATTTTAAAAAATAAAAAAGGGGGGGCCGTCAAAGTTGTCAGTTAAAGACCATTTTTATTACGGGATCTATTTAAAAAACTAAACTAGTTAGGAATTTGGAATTTCTGTATATTATGTATCATATACTGTATTTAAACAACAAATACTGAAAACGCCGAATTATAATGTAGTATATGGGTCATTCCATGTCAAATCGACAAATTTTTTACCTGACCCCCTTTGATTTCGCTGAAAATTTTCTATCTTTTTCTACCCCCTGAAAGTTATTTTTCAGAATTTTTTCAAATTTTTTTTCCCGACTCAAAAAAAGTTATGAATTTTTGAAAAAAACCGCTCTTTTATTTTTAAATTGCCAGAACTTTTTCAAAAATTGACCGTTTGGGAACTTTTTTTTTTCAAAATTTTTGTTTTTAAATGTAGTTTTCGAAAAAAAATATGAAAAAATTTTCAGAATCCCAGATATATGAAATATTTTAGTTTTTTTGAAAAAACCGTAATTTTCTCAAAGTCCGACCGTTTTTTTTATTTTTTTATTTTGCTCTAAAAATACTTCAACTAATTCTGCAATGATCCCCGTTAATCAAAAGATGTGACGACAATCGCTTCTAATTTTTTTTCTTGATTATAAAAAAAATTTTGTTGAATTTTTGCTGATTTTATATAACTTTGTTATGAAATTTTTTTTATTTCCTCGTGAAACCTCAAAAGTTGAAAAATAAAATTTTATTGGAGAATTTCAAGTGATTATCGTCCAAGAAATTGTTATTTAAAAAAAAAAAAAAAAATTTTTCTCTCATTGACGTTATTTTGTCATGTTTCAGTACCAAAATGACGTTAAGTTGTCATATTTCAGTACCAAAAAAAAACGTCCATAAGAGTAAAAAAATAACGTCAGTGAGAGAAAAAAATTATTTTTTTTTTTAAATAACAATTTCTTGGACGATAATCACTTGAAATTCTCCAATAAAATTTTATTTTTTAACCTTTGAGGTTTCACGAGGAAATAAAAAAAATTTCATAACAAAGTTATATAAAATCAGCAAAAATTCAACAAAAATTTTTTTATAATCAAGAAAAAAAATTAGAAGCGATTGTCGTCACATCTTTTGATTAACGGGGATCATTGCAGAATTAGTTGAAGTATTTTTAGAGCAAAATAAAAAAAAAAAAAAAACGGTCGGACTTTGAGAAAATTACGGTTTTTTCAAAAAAACTAAAATATTTCATATATCTGGGATTCTGAAAATTTTTTCATATTTTTTTTCGAAAACTACATTTAAAAACAAAAATTTTGAAAAAAAAAAGTTCCCAAACGGTCAGTTTTTGAAAAAGTTCTGGCAATTTAAAAATAAAAGAGCGGTTTTTTTCAAAAATTCATAACTTTTTTTGAGTCGGGAAAAAAAATTTGAAAAAATTCTGAAAAATAACTTTCGGGGGGTAGAAAAAGATAGAAAATTTTCAGCGAAATCAAAGGGGGTCAGGTAAAAAATTTGTCGATTTGACATGGAATGACCCATATATAATAATTTATTGTATACATAATACAATAAATTTATAATAAAAATATATAAAATTATCGTTATTTAAATATGTATACATTGACGTCACGGAATAAATGAAATTGCAAATTGAAAAAAGACTGTAGATCGTATATTTCATTTATTTTTCTTCGCCTCCCCTTTTTCTGGTGAAAACGTGACAATATTGGCAATTGGCTGGTACCGACAGAAAGAAAAGCGTTATCTAATTAAATGTCTAGTTTTGAAAAAAAGTTAATTCGTCATCCTTAATAGAGTGAGGCCCGACCCGCACTTGGCCGGTTTTTGTTTGTACTTTTCGCGCGATTTTTTCAACTTTTGATATCGTTATGAAGTGCACTATTCAGCAATAAATAAATGCCCAACTGAGCACTAACGTAAATACCTTAGATTCTTATCGAAAGTTAAAAAATAGGTTTGAGTGGATCAGTCATTAAAGTACAGATGATAAAAAAATACTTATTCTAGTCTGAATGACTCCCAATTGCTTTCACAAACTTCTAAGAGGAACATGGACGAAAGAGAAAAAAGCTGTGGTACAGGAAAATCCGACAAAAAATTAAACAATGCTTTTTCCTCGAAAACGAGGAATGATCGTAAAACATATTCCCTGTTTGACGTCACTTTTCCGGCCACCCTGTATATATATGCACCACATTCTTAGTAGAGACGTCAGTAAAATAGGAGCACTCAAATCCCCTCGCTTATTTTACTGAATTCCACTACTTACCTTTCTCATATCTTATAGTTCTCGTTACATCTAAAACTTCCTCAATGAACAATTCGAACCACCATATTTCGTTTTTCCACACGAAACAAATAAAAATCTGTAAATTACATTTCAAACCCTAAAATAAAACTTTCAATTCGCAAACTTCGAAAAGATGACGTTGAAGCTTGCATCGTTGGAATGCAACGAAAATTAATTATTTCAAATGAATTAAATCCTTTTGGCCGATTTAAGCCGTAAAAATCGCTCAAACGTTTCTACATATTCTTATTAGAAATTCACGACCTCAATTTGCAAAAAAAGGCTTTAGGCAATGAGAAAATGAAGCAACAAAGAAATATCGTTGCATTCCATCGATGCAAACTTCAACGTCATTCGAAAGGGGTGTAAGGATAAATTCGGAGATATTTGGTTTTGTTATCCAAAGTTTATACGAAAATTGTGACTTTGCTGCATTTTTATTCAACATAAAAAATGCAATTTTGATAGAGCTCATTTTCGTTCAATTGTTACCCACATTTTCTTTACAGAGTTAATGAGACAATTAAGGGGTTTTCTCACTTTAGACGCTAAAAAAGGCGATTTTCATTAATTTGTTTGACAGGTTTATATTATAGATATTGATATTAATGTTGCAACACTTAATAAATACACTTTCGAAATACATGAAAAAGATTTTTTTTTATTTATTTAAGTCACTATTTATAGACGAGAATGGTAGTTGAAAAAAATGTCTCAAACAAAATTGTAGGTCTGCGCTGTTGATGAAATCTCGGAGATGGATCATCCGAAACAAAAATATCAAACGGTTTTAAATTCAGTATATTAATGGCTATAGCGCTATCATACGATTTTTGATATATGCAAAAATAACAAAATGGCGGACATTTTCGAGAAAAAAACGTGTTTTTTCACCGTTTTTGGCAAAAAAAATAGTAAATATCAAAATTTTTTAAATCCTTGATATGCGCTATAGCTATACTTGTAGAGAATATGTGGTTGAAATTTCATAAGGATCGGTTCAGTAGTTTCGAAGATTTTATCAACAAGCCGTCGAAAAACGTTGTTTCAAGAAAAACGCGTTTAAAGTTTGTTTGCGTTACATAAAACCATATAAAAATTTTTAATTGTATTTCGAAAGTATATTTATTAAGTGTAACAACTTTTACATCAATATCTATAATATGAAACTATCAAAAAAATTCATGAAAATAGCCTTTTTAGCGTCTAAAATGAGAAGACCCCTTAAACACAAAAATTGCAACTTCACTGGATCTATATATTTAACATACAATTCGCTAGTTTATCAAAGGATTTTTCGTTCTCAATTGACAAAACAAAAAAATCTTCCTTTCTAAGCCTACTTTTGTGGGGCATTGATGGTTTACCGCACAAAATTCACTTGTTACCAACGTATCGCGAAAATACTCGAGCGCGATTCGGAGAGATTCGAACAATAAATCCTAACCGCGAAAACATCGATTTTTTTTTACCTCATTCAAAATCCTCAATTTTTCGCCAGTTGACCGATGGATATTCACAATGAGAAACGAATAAATTGCTTAATGCCACATGACTCCTCCGTGCGGGGAAAAAGAGCATAATGGTAAAAAAGAAAATAAGGATGAGAAGAAAAAGACATACCCCGATACCTGCTTATTTTGCACGGTAAAAAAATTATAATTTCGTCCAGACGGTAGGCCCTTGCGTTCATTCTGCTGCGAATACGCGTTGGGTGTCTCACATGTGCGACAACCCCGCGCCATATGTGAAAAATAAGCTTCGGAGAACCAAGATTATATATATTCGATTTCTTCGCGTCAATTTTGCTTTTCTGTCCGTTTTCGTCATTTTTGCATACCGAAGTACTCACCGCAAACTTTGTGTGAAAAAATATATACCTATAGTACTCCTCGCGCGGTTATTTAATATCCCCCCCCCCCCCCACCTTTCCCCTCGGCGATTGACTATGCGGGACACGTGCCATTCGTAATTTATACATCGGGAAGAGCGTGCACGGGGAGTGCATTCGACGATGCGTCAAATAAGGCAAATTGCTGGGTTTCTTTAAGAAAAACAAAACAAAACAAAAAAAAGGGCGCGAAGATAAAAATAATCATTTTGACGAACACGAATGGCGCGTGCATGGCACTACACGCTTCTACGCGATCTTTTCTCGTCTCCACGAGCCGCGGCTTCGAAAAATACCGCACGTGCCATCGCTCGATCGAAGTCGCGTGTACCAAAAAAATAAAAATCTTCTCGACGACCCAACGGATTCACCCTGTCTATTTTTTATCGTCCTATTCTCCTTTTTTTAATAACGCTTTTCTCTTTTTTCAAATTCTTTTTCACCATCGTTACTCCCGTGCAATTGATAACAATTGATAAAAATCGAGTGAAAATTCGTTCGAGCATTTTCCAAACTTTTCACGTCGACATTTCGACAAAAACGTCAGAAAATTCTGTCTCTTTCTCACACCTATATATTTACACGGTATTTCGAAATGTTTCGAACTCACAAAAAATTGACAAAAAAATTACAAAATTTGACATCCTGAGCGACGACTTAAGGCAGTATTGTCGTATAGAGCGCGGTTTTGGAGGTGAATTTTAGGATGGAATAACTAAAGAAATAAATACACATGTTTATTGATCCCTCAGGAATACGTATATGTATCAATTTTTCCTATTTTTCTGAACACTATACGAGTTAAATGAAAAGAAAAAAATTATTTCGACTCAACTCTGCTACGAACGTTAAAAAGACGTTTTAAATTGAAAAAAGAAATCGATTTCTTCAAATTTCTCGCCGACGATACAGCCTCAAGGGCTACTTCAAAATCAACATAACCTCACAAAGGTTCCAACCCATTTTTCTCAAAGATGATTGAGTATTTCATGAAAAGCAAAGCATCAGGCTCCGTAGAATCCTCCGAGCTTGAGGATTTCATCTCGCCCTAAGAAAATTTCAGCTATCTCCCTCGCACTCATATGTCACATGGTACAGCTTCTACTTCGCCTAAACAGAATGTTTCTCTCTCATCTAACCTCGTACATGCAAAACTTACGTGAAAAAGGATTCTTTCATATGAATTTGCGAATTAAATTCATTGCTATTTTCCTGGAAGAATTGTGTTTTTTTTGCAATAACATCACGGGTTGCCGGTCGTGGAATATTTTCATCGTACTATATGGGATACGTTGTAGTAGAAGGGAGCTCTCGGGAGCTGCACTTGTGGTGTTCCTGAATTATTCAAAAGGCGCGAAACCATCACGATGACACGATACACGAACATTTCTCGGGCTAGACATCGATATATACAGATATGCAGAGAATAAGATGAAAAACGAGAGAAAAATGACGGAACCGTCGAAGCTAGTTCGATCTCGAGCCGGATATCCGGCGACTCGTAGATTAGAATCGAATCTCGACTACGCGTATTCTTAACGTGTATGTATGTATATATTATCTATTTATGGACATATATATATATATATATACAGGGTGTCCCAAAACTGAATGCGTACCCTGAAATGGGGGGTTGAGGGTGAAATTCTGAGTCGATTGATATAAGCATGTGTGGGTCTCAGATCAAGCCCTGAATTATTATTAATTTTTTAGGGCGGGCCAATCAAGTGCGTCCGATGAGCCAGCGTACGTCGGTGCGCGTTACGCTGGCTCATCGAGCGCACCTGATTGGCCCGCCTTAAAAAAATTATAATAATTCAGGGGTTGATCTGACACCGACTCATGCTTATATCAATCGGGTCAGAACTTCACCCCCAACCCCCCATTTTAGGGAATGCATTCAGTTCTGGGACACCCGGTATATATATATATACCGCAGTGTGTACTATATATATATATATACGTGCGGATATCTTCGTTCGAAGACTCGTCTCTTTTACTACCGCGTTCCAGAACAGTTGAGAGTTTCGCGTGTGCACCTCGTTAAGCGAGAGAGCTTCAACGAGAGAGAATACAAGGTGCATACAGTTGGAACGAGAGCGTTGTGCGCCGTGCCCAGCGTTGTAATGAGAACACGAAAACCATGAGGATATTTATTTCATCGGGAAGTTACGCTATAGATACTAGCTAGAGCGAGGGAATGCTGCCTTCTATGACTGTGTGTCTATGAGTGGAGAAAACGAAGAAGTTACGAATTTGGATCGGGGATCAGATGATTATAATTCGGAGCATTTTTCATTTGAGTAACGAGGTGATTTTACGGTAAAACCCAAAAGTAGCAGCTGGACTAAAATGTACAATTAAATTTTCAACGAAGTTGATAACATTTTTAGATGAAGGGAGGACACCACTGTGACGAGTCGAAAAAAGGTCATTTTACCGATTTTTTTTGTCTACTAGATTATTTATTTAGGATTTGGGAAAAAGGTATGTTGTTAAGCATACATTGAAATTGAGTCGTGTAAATTGATATTTAAAAAAATAACAATTAACAACGTTGTTGAGGTATAATAGAGCCTCTGTATAAAAATGTGGTCCAACGGCCGGATAGATAAGTTGACAATGATTGGGCTAAAAAATAAAAACAAAAAAGTTTTATAATCAATTTATACATAAATATAGTTCTCGTTGTACGTGGCTGTTTTTCGAAAAGAAAAATACAAAAAATAGCGAATGTTTAAAAAAAAGTGTAATTGTGGCGAAACTATTACTTATATTCGGGGGCTTAGAACTAAATTAAACAATAAACGACCACTAGCTACTGCAATTACGGAAATTTTGATTTTTAAGATTGGAAATCAGACAATTATAGCTAGAGTTATGATACTGGCCAGGTCGAGAAAAGTTGTTTCGAGAAAAACGCGATTGAAAGTTTTAGTATACTTAAATCACCCTACCTGCTCTCACGAAATCATCAGCAACTTGATCAATTTTCAATATTTTGACTTGACATTTTTTTCATATGTTCTTGGATATGTGTACTTTAAGAAAAGGCAAAAAATTCATTTTTCACCCGTCACAATGGTGTCCCGTCTTAATTCGAGTTTAATTGGATCGCGCTTTGGTAGCACCTTTCGTAACAATAATTAAACCATTTTATTTTGCTCCAAGCAAATGGATAGGTCGTAGATCTTTTTTTCCAATGAAGGATTCAGAATTTTCTTAAATTCGAGCGTCGAAGAAAAAGTTTTGAAGGCTATATGCACCCAAATTTGTGAACTCTCCTTTATTCATTTCACAATGAGATTTCTCGCTCGAGATTTGATTTTTTTGTTGTTCTTTTCTAATGTGCCTCCGTATGCTTTCGGGGTCTTTTGCGAACCTATTCCCACCGCAGGTGATTGAACATTGTTATTTCAGATGAGATCTCTCTCGCGGCTTCGCTCACGTGTACTTCAGAAAATTGTTTCAGGAATAGAAAAAAAATCCAATTCCGACGGTTCGTCTCGGCCAAAAATAAATTCGACAAAAAATCTCCATAGATGTATTCGAGGGAGCGCATATCGAAGAGAGAAACGACCACGAACCGGAGAAACGTAGTATACCGAACCGCAACGAACGCCTGAGAACTTGAAAAGTACGCAAAAAAAAATCGTGCGTAAATGGATTAATGAATGAATGAAATTTTACGCCTGTACCAGCCCGGCGTCTAGTGTTTCATTCATTCACTTCACGTCGGGTTATTTTCTTTTTTTTTCTCTTGTTTCCTTTACTCACTTTTCACAAATCGCCGACGTATGCCAAATATTCGAAAAATGAGAGTCGACGTATTCGTCCGGACGGGAAGTGTCGTGTTTGGTGGATATAGAGAGAGAGAGAGAGAGAGAGAGAGAGAGAGAGAGAGAGAGAGAGAGAGAGAGAGAGAGAAATAGAACGTTCAAAAAAGCCCCCACGTGGCGTTTTTTTGCCACAATACCCCTTTTTAGTTTGATCGACTCTCAGTCTCGTTGCCTTTCGCGCTTTGTCGGCACTTCCAGGGACGAGGTGGCGGGCAACCGGAGTGTGAGTGGCAGATTTGCGACCGGAAACGAGAGTAAGAAGATTATTTTGGGAAAAAAAACGCCCTGTCGCCGCGTAAATCCCACACATATGTATAACCGCCTCAGCGCGTTTTCAGCTAACGCGATACACACACACACACACACACACACACACACACACACACACACACACACACACACACACACACACACACACACACACACACACACATGTGTAGCCATTTTTGTCTCGTAATTTCTTACTTTTAAAAGTATATTCCTGCACAGACAGACGTGTGTGTGTGTGTGTGTGTGTGTGTGTGTGTGTGTACATTTAAAAAGTAAAAAATTACGAGACAAAAATTGCTTCGAAGAATCTCACGAGAAAACACGCAAATGCACACAAATACGTACACGCACAGTCCATGTACAAATACAGTATACGTATTACAGTATATGGACGCGTGTAAATACATTTTTTTTACTTTCTTTCTTTTTTCGGTAAATTTACTTTTCGTTTTACAACGCCCCGTAACGAGATAGGGGAGAATTATGAATCATAAAGACGGCGTTAAGATGCCTCTGTGGAGCCTCGCACCGCTCCTTTTCTCTCATGAAATAGCAATAATAATAATAACACCAACAACAATAATGCTCCGAAGGCAAAACGATCTGCCTCGGTAAGCTGAGATGAGGACCGAATCTCATCTCAGCTCTCTCTCTCTCTCTCTCTCTCTCTCTCTTGTTCTCTCGTTCATTCACTCCCTTCGACTTTTTCAGTGCTCCTTTCCTCCTCATCTCGTCTTTCCTCATAGAATATTACCTTCAAATGCATATACGTACATGTGCATACACATATCATAGATGTATTATGGACGGTATATGTATACGATCCGTGGAGAAGGGCAAGAGAGGGAGAGAGAGAAGTAACAGGTGCAACACCCTCCCTCCCGCCCTCGGCCCTAATTGACTCTGCACGATGCGCGTTGCTTGCCCCCCATCCATAATGCATTCGACATTCCGGCCTCGCTAAACGACCGGGTCTCTAATCGCAAAACAACGCCCCATTCGCTTACCTCTCTCCTTCTCCTCTGCCTTATCCTCGCGCGCGCATCATTGTCCCTACGGCTATATGGGTATGTGCGGCCTCACTTTCGCGGAGGTACATTGTTGCACATTTGTTAAAAACGTAAATATCATTCGTACACACTAAGTACACTACTGTGTCGCATCTGCAGGAGGGCACAGGGAAACTCGGGAAAACCTGTGCCGGTAAGGGTGGCTGTATTTTTACTAACAAGGAACATTTGTCCGCCTTCGATTTTGTTGAAACTCATGTATGTGATGAAGCATTGAAAACTATGAGACACGTATTTATTTTGCCTGTGGGAAAACGTTTTTATGGGGGGAAACGACCCCTCAGAGAAAGGCGTTGCTGACCTTTATTTATTGCTTTTTCAATTATTCTGTAGTGGATTTTTCATTGCTTTACACTAGAAGAATTTTTTATTTTTGTTTCATTCAGATTGGTGGACTGCTTGTGGGCGAAAGTGCAAAACCACCCCCGGAGACGCCTTCTTTGAAGGATGGTTTCCCCCGTAAAACCCTTCTTTTCGCTGATAAAAAATCGTGTCTAATAATTTTCAATGATTTATGACAAATATGAGTTTCAATCAAATCGACGGCTGATACAGGTCCAAAAGAAGCATTTTTTCGAGAATTTTTTTAGAAGGAAAAAAAATAAGTGAGCACAGTATACATTGAGGTATCTTTTCATGTATATTTGGAATGTATAAAAAAAAATTCAACATGAAACAATAAATCTCTGCAGATTTATCAGCCTATTCCATGTGCGTCTTGCCAATGCAGTTCCCAATCGGCGGGAAAGATGGAGCTCGTAATTCTTGACTGAAACAAAAAAAACCAATACAAGTTTCAATTGTCATATATTTTTGTACTCGGTGAATTAAGGTGTGACTGACGATTTTTCACTTTCCGAAAATTTGCCTAAAAAATCGTCAGATTATTGTTAATAACAAATGAACTATGCAATATAAAAAAATCCTACGTACTTCCATAAACAATGTATTTTTCAAGATATATTCGGTTGAAAATTGGCTGAGTTATGTTTCCGGCCAACTTAAAAAATGCAGTTTTGAGATAAACGCTGCACAGCCGCCATTTTGAAATTAATCGCTTCAAAAAAATTATTGTATACAGTCACTGATATGTATAATAAACACCCTTTTTTGTAAACTCGATTGATTGTAGTTTTTCTGAAAAAAAAAAATCTCCAAAAAGCCTATTTTTTCGGTCTCTAGAGTGGCTTACGAAAAAGCTGAAAAAATCGTGCAATTATAATTTTTATCGGGTTTAAAAAAATGTTGACAAAATAAACACTTTAACGTGCTATAAAAATTATTTGAAAAGACTTTTTCAACGACTGTTCAAATTCACTTGAAAGAGATTTTCATACTGAAGAAAATAAACTTTGGTTTGATTCAATGGGTCGTTTAGTTTTTTTGCTATCGCGCCCGCCAATTTGGAAAAATCGTGAAAATGAAAACTGGAGAAAACGCGCTTTAAAGTTTTCAATAGGAGGAAATATCAATATAAAACATCAATCACTACTCTGCTTTTGGCCTTGTATCTTCGAAAATATTCACCATTGACCTCTGTAACTTTCTAAATATATTCCTGAATAGTTTATCTATCGATTTAAGCAACAAAAAAAATGTTTTTTCGGACCTTCTAATTCAGGCTGCGGCCTTAAGTGACGTTCCTTGTAAGTTTCAGATGTGCACGCACGCATCTATATCCGTAAAATGGGGTTGAAGTCTGCATCGTTGGAATGGAACAAAAAATGTCTTCAAATTCTAACCTTCATTTTGATCAAAAATCACATTTTGCAGATTTGTTGTAGATCACTAAGAAACCTAAAAGAAGGTTTGCCGCATTTTCGAATCTTACATCGCCCAGATGTGATTCGCGAATGAAAAAAAAAATTTCGTTGCTTTCTTTACTTTCATTACTGCATTCGTAACTTTCCTGGCACTTTCTTCCTTGCGTTATCGTTATGAAGTACACTGTTGAGCAATTAATAAATGAACAACTGAAAACTGACATGAGTGCCTTAGATTATGATCGCAAGTAAAAAGGAGGTTTGAGCGGATCAGTCACTAAAACTCAGATGATTGAAAAAAATACCTATACTAGTCTGAATGACTGCCAATTGCTTGTAAAAACTTCTAAGAGGAGAGTATATACACAAAAGAGGAAAAATAATAAAAACCTACTCTATAGGAAGAGTCGAGAAAAAAATGTTTAAATGCTTTTTTTCTCGAAAACTAAAAAATATCGCGTAACATAGAAGGTGGTGATTCGGATAGGTATTGATACGAGGCATCTTGATTTTCCTTTTGGACGCCACTTTTCGGGCCACCCTGTTTACCAGGTGAGGCGAGAACTATTAGCAGTAGAAATATCTTCTAACCTTTTGGACTTTGGTGAAAACTTCTCCGAAAAAATACGCATCGTTCGAAGGGGGTCGTCGAGTAGTGGCTACGAGGTTCATCCAGGGTGTTTTGGAGATTTCATGGTCTTCTCCATTTTGTTTAAATGGAAACACTATTTTTTCAGAATTTTATCAAGGAACTAAAACCAATTTCACAAACCGAGTCTCAAGATGATCGATCAAGAATTAGCATGAAAGCTCAATAAAGAGGAGTTTCAATGTTTTTTGCCTTAAATCGCTTTTAAAAAAAGCTCTAAGTGATGGCCACCACTTTCAATGCACGTTTACAATCTGATTCGCATTGATTCGTCTTGTTAATCACGTCAGTCTGTATAAACGTGCAGGCTCCAACTATTCTTCCTGCATTCTGTACTAACAGAAAAAAATTCTGTCGTGGTACTTTTCACGGAAGAGAACACATACTATTATAAAAATCACAAACTTCTCACTGCTTTCCGAACCAAGTTGATAAAATTCTTGGCTGCGAACAATGTCAACAAAGCCGTACGACTTGCCTGGATTTTGCTTAGCATAGAACTATTAAAACCTCAATCAGAGCCTGTTCCTTAATCCAGACCGACCTGATTAATAACACAATAAAATCAACGCGAGTCAGACTGCAAGCGTGTTTTTCCAATCGTTTTTCCACGGTTTTTCCAATCGATTCTAGGCTAAAAACACTGAAAATTCTTCTTTATCGCTTTTTTATATCAAATCTTGATCGATCATCTTGAAATTTGATGTGTGAACTAAATTCTAGTTTCTTGATGAAATACTCGAAATAAAAGTAGTTGTCCCATGAAAAAAGGTGACTTTAAATCCCCGAACCACCTTCACCTGAATGAATCTCGTAGCCACCACTCGCCGACATCCTTCGAACTATGCGACTTTTGTAGACGTTTTCACCTAAGTCTGATAGGTTAGAAAATACTCCTACTGCTAATAGCTGTTGCCTCGCCAGGTATACATCTACCTACATTCGTATACCTTTCTAAACGATTTAAAAAGATATATATCAATATCCATATATAGCATGTCTCAAAGTAACACCATTTTGTCATTTATTGGATATTGTGTTCCACACATAACCTCCATTTTTGTACCTGATATGAAAACAAAAATATTCGTACTTTTAAAATAAACAATACGTTTTATTAATAAGTTAAAATGTCCGGTGATTTTTAGACACCCTTTATATGTAGATATTTCTCTCGGGGTATGTACCTGACCGGAAGTGATCGGTTTATTCTGCACAGGCCCTCAAATAGCTTGTTCTCCGGGTATGCTCGATTAGATCGGCAATTCGGGCTGTGCCCATATACAATCCATGAAGATATAAGTATAATGGGATACACACACACCCACACGCATATATATATATATATATGCGTATGTGCATATGTACATCGTAGATAGAGGGTGCTTTTGGTCCCGCAGGGTGGCCAAGCAACAACGAACCGCAGCATCGACCGGTGTTCCCTAGGCAAAACACGTTCCATTGTGGCACGCATCGAGCTCCACAACTCCTGCTCTCTGACTCTCATCTCGTTCTCCTTTATCTCTAATTTCATCTCTTATTTTCACTTATATCGTTATTATTGTTGTTGTGGATTTATTCTGTCTGAAGTGCTTGTCCCGAGACAAGCCGTGTCTTCGTTTCCGTTCGGCTATGTCCTTCGACCATGACATTTCCCCTGGTGGGAATTACGGCCACGTTATATCCAGGTCCAGAGCATATTGGCTGACGGCCATCGGTAAATTAGCGCCACTGGTTTTCACAACCACTGTAGAGAAGGTAATCGAGAATTTTCTCCCCATCGTAAGAGTTCTTTGTTCTTGATACGTCATATGGGTTTGGGCAAATAATTGGTAGATCGACTTCATTCAACACTCGGTGATGGATTTTTTACTGATTTTTGTGGGGGATGTTGAAGCGCATTTAAAAAAGGAGGAAAAATTTGTCGGGAAAATGAAAGCGAGATTAAAAAAAATGTGCTTTCTTTTATTTTTGTTTCGGAGTGAAAATCAAGAATCTATGCATCGCAGATGGCTTCCTCTCGTAAGGAAAGGAAATCCACTTGGCGAATTTGATTAATTTATTTTTGACGATCGGAAGATTATTTTTCGCGACAGGAAAAGAAAGTTTGAAAGTAAAATTCTGATCTTCGCTTAACGAGTTGAATATCCATTATTTAGTGTCCACGTGGATTGAGGAGGGGAAACGCGGTCGTACGAATATTCCATTCGATATATATTCCACATATTTCTGAACGATTCGCATATTGCTTTGAACATTCGGTCGGATCGAAATTACGGGAAATAATCCGGAGGACGGTAATAACCGAAGGGCTTAGAAAACTAAGGAGCCGCCGATTCTTTCTCTCTCTCATTTGCGGGTCGTCGCTTTTGCACCGCCATTTATTGCGCGTTCTTCCATTCTCTCATTTACTCGCTTAAGCCGGTTGACCGACTTCCGGTGCCTTCCTTCCGTTCATAAATTCCTCTGGCGCTGTACTATATATATATATATATATATATATATATATATATATATATATATATATATACTCACACGATTTCTTCATCATGATCGTGGTTTTTAGCTTCCTCTCATACCCGCCCCCAAACGTGCTTCTGGAATGTTTTTTTCTTTCTTTGCTTCGTCGTCGTCGAAATTGCTGTGTTCTCTTCACGGACCTTATTTCTCAGCTATTTTCGCTTTTTTGCACCATCGACCGAAATTCATCGTCTTCCCTCTACCCCTTCCCTTCTCCTCGCCACCCTGTCTCATCTCGTCCTCTTTTTTCGTATATCCTGTCCCTACCGCGGGTAGATGAAAAATTCCTGCAGCAATTCACACGAGTGGTGAGAGAAGCAAAAAAAGTTTACCACAAGTCCGTGTAACGCGATGTTACGTAAATGCACGAGGGAACGTGTACGTATCTAAGAATTGAAGGAAACATTCAATTTGTGAGAAACTTTGCGGGCAGCGATATTTATCGAAATGATCGGGCGTTGTGATGAACAGTTTGGGGGAATTTCATCAAAGACAATGTCATATTACGTACGAAAAAAATTTTCAGGGAGAATTTTATAAGACTTTTTATAAATTATTTTATGTATAAATTTATGAATTATTTTATATACATTTATGAATATTTATGGGTAAGGATCTCGAAAAATATTGCGCGTCGCCAAAAATCCCTTTAGGGTTGTCTTAAAATATTAAAAGGAAGGAAGGCAAAATTTCAGCTCGATCGGAGCGTGGGTTTTTCTGAACCTCACCCTTAAAAAAAACTTAAAAATTTAATATCTCGAAAAACATTGTGTCACCAAAAATCCCTTTAGGGAATGCCTTTAAATATTAAAAAGAAGAGTTGTGCAAAATTTCAGCCTGATCGGAGGGGGGTTTGGAACCTTGTCCATATTTATTATAATTATTTATAGATTTATAAATTATTTTATAAAAGTCAGCCGATGTCTCAGGGGACAGGCTTATTTCCCTTGTCGAGTTCTGATCAAAGCCTAACGGGTTATGTACTTATTATCAAACCGAGAATTAACGTATTTTTTGTGATTTTTTAAAAGTGTTAATCATAAGGAATCGTAAGGAATCTGTGATAAATTATGTATTGGTATCTTGACTAGATGCACATTTTTATTTCAAACTTGGTTCGACCATGAATTATTCGTGTTCGTGGACGTTATTCAAAACCCTGTCGAAGATACCCATTATTCCCATGGTTTACATGATAATTGTTTCATTGGTTGATAGATATGAAAAATCTAAGAAGATTCTCGTAAAATAATTTCACAGTCGTAGTCCGTTAATTAACTCGAGTGATTTAATTTCTAAGATTCAATTCAAATAAAACAAATTATCATCGTTTGGAATAAAAACTTCTTCGTGTTCATTTAAGCACATTCAATGTTTGCAAAAAATGTTTTAAGTAAATGGTAAAAAAAGGCTCGATAAACCATAGACAATATATGTTTGGAGATTGAAAGATAGCTAGGTTAATAAATATTTAAACCTGTTGAAGTTATCGCATATACCGTCTCGAATAAATGTAGTTTCGAGAAGAACATGTTTAAATCTACCTGCCCCCGAACGAGCCGCGTCTCGCGCGCGCCTACTTTATAACCCTCATAACTCTGTCCCTAATTAAGATTTCGAAACTATTTCTTTTCAAATACGCGTCAAGGCATAGAAAATAATGCTCGAAAAAATCGATTAAAAAAATGCATTATTCTTCGTAGCAGTTGAACGTTCACAAAAAACCTCAACTGTAAGCTTTTCAGCATGATCGATCAATTTATCATCGTATATTGATGGAGTGAAATTTGATCGGCGTATTCACACATCAAATTTCACTTCGATACTTTCTCTTCAAAAAAAAGTAGCAACAATCTACACTCTCGCTATTATTATTGCCATTGATATTAAAAAATACCGGAATGAACGCAACGTCTAGAGCATAGAAAATAATAAACAAACAAAAATCGATTTAAAAAAATGCATCATTATTCGTCGCCGTTGAACATCGAAAAAAAAATCAACTGTAAACATGATCGATCAATTTTTCGTCGTATTTTAATAGAGTGAAATTTGATCGGCGTATTCACACTTGAAAATTCACCTCGATACTTTCTTTTGAACAAAAAGTAGCAACACTTCACACCGTCGCTATTAATATTGCTTAATAGTTAATTTTATCATTCTACCTAAATTACTTTTTTTACTTTTATCATTTTTTTGTTTGCATTATTTTTTCATCTTACATTGATTTCTACTATTTTTACCATCTTGTATTTTTTTAAATATATTAATATTTAATGGTAAAATCAGTAGAAATCTACGGAAGGTAAAAAAATAATAAAAACAAAAAAATGATAAAAGTAGAAAAAATAGTTCAGATAGAATGAAAAAATTAACAAAATAAAAGAAAGTTGCAAAATAAAAGCGGGTCTGAGGACAGAAGTTACGGGGGGAAGTCGAAGAACATGTTTCAGGATGCAGGACGAAATCAGAAGGAAAACAAAGGTAAGGCCCGTCAGGATCACTATAGCAAATTGACGGGCATCTTGGTCGGTCCCTTTTCATTAATAAAGATTACGAGACGAGGAGAGAAAGCTGGTCCGACCTTTCACTATATATAGACACACACACACAAATATATATATATATATATATATATATATATATATAACTTATAGAGGAAAGCATCGACGACCATATGGCGTTCGGTGGTCGGCCGCTCTCCCAAGAGAGGACGACCGATGAAAGCACGAAAAATATGAGAGAAGCAAGAGAACCAAAGAAGCAAGCATTTGGTCGAGGCTATAAACGCTCGAACCATGATCATCGATCGAGGTCACTTTTTGCAAACTCACCACCCTCGAAATATACGACGACGAGACCCCCCCCCCCCCCCCCGCCCCCAAAGAAACAGGAGGTGAATGGACATGTCGACCTCCGTCCTGCCTCAATAATCCTTGGTCGTTATAGGATTACAGGTAATGGCAAATGATTATGCATTTTTCGCTATTCTCGTATCAATACAGTGAATCTTTACGGGCGGGCAAGGATGGAACTGCAAAACTGATCGGCAATTTGTGAAGCTTCTCTCTCCAAATACTGTTGACGATACTGGTATAATGATAATAATGAACATTACTTAAGGCAATTCTATCGCTTCACACTAGTCATAACACTGATCATACTTGAGACTTGTACAATTTATATTTTTAAGGCGTCACCCCCACTTGTAGCGCAAAAAAAGGCCTTTTTCATGAATTTTTTTAAAGAAAACTACAAAACATTTTTAATCGATCAAAATACCATCTTAAAGAACACATCTTGAAGAACTTTCAGTAATTTTTTTATTGAAAAATATTACATTGTTTAGTGGCAAATGGCCGTCAATGAAATAATGTTTTTATATACACGGTTTGCGGTGACCAACATTGCGGCGAAGTGGATCATCTGAAAAAAAATGCGGATGGATTTAGTCAAATATAAGTATAAACTAGTCTTTAATCGAAGGATTTTAAAAAATATTCATTTTTCACAAAATGGCGGACAGTCAAAGTTAATGGTTCGATTTTAACGAAAAAAACGGCCGTTTTTTGGCTATAAAACGGCCATTTTTTTCGAAAAAAAAATCGAACGATTAAAGCCTACATTTTTATGTATTAAATAAGGCTGCAAAATTTCAAGAAGATCGGTTCATTAGTGTTCGAGTAATCTTGGTCACCGACTTCAGAAATACAATTTTGAGAAAAACGCGTTTAAAGTTTCAATTTCAGTTTACACGAAGAAAATATTTTTTTTGTAAACTTACATAGAGTCATCTATTCCGGGCCCATACAGAAGTTCTTCCGCAGACGATGCTGCTTGCAAAACTGCAATAAAAAAAATCGATTTTTTCAAAATCGCAAGTGAGGGTAACCCCTTAATATATGCAAAAAAGAATTGCAGAAACTAAAATTTTCCATGTGTAAACTGTTGAATGAATATTCAAATTTTATTAGAAAAATGAAAAAATAGTTATTCCAACGAATGGCGCAGTATTTCTAGGTTTCATATTTGGCAACATTGGTACTATCTTCGTCTCTTTTTACTCAACCAGGTGAGTTGAACCTCCATGCTTTTCAACGTCGATCTGTCAAAACAATGTCAGATGCGCGAAATATAAAGCATTGTATTCGGGCCACGACTGGTAAAAAGCGTGGAAAATTTGTGTTTGCGAAATATGTCGGTTAAAAATGAAATATGTGTGGAAATTCGAATGAGTGAGATGAGGTTAGGACTACAGTCAGCTGTTGCCTTGCTGTCACGTCTCTTCATCGTAGCAAGTGGTATTAAATCCAATACGGGAAGTTCAAATTAAACTTAATATTACATAAAAATTAGGTCAGTGAGCGTAATTTTTTCTAAGAGCATTGGATTACTACAAGTGTTAAGTATGTAAATCTGATTATTTTTAAGAATCTGACGGATTCCCACTATTATATACACTTTTGTAGCGACCGGAAATTGGATTTTCGCATGTCGTCTCGGAATTCCTGCACAGAAATCCGCAATTTTAATATTTCTTTTTCTTTGTAATTAGGTCGATCACCGACCCTGTAATTTTACAGAGACGATCATTAATATATGTAGTGAAGCTCAAAAAAAAAATGAAGTTCTATGGATTTAAGCCTGGCGATAGAATTACCTTAAGTGTCCGCCTTCGATTTTGCTGTAACTCATTTAGATAGAATAAAAATATTTTCATTCTCAACATGAAATAATATTAAATATTATTATTAACTTAACATTCAATATTATTATTAACTTATCATTATTGAAAACTGTCAAACATATATTTTTTATCGGCGGAAAAACGCTTTTAAAAGAGGAACCCACCCCTCAAAGAAAGGCGTGTCACCCCTGTATTTAAGGCGTTACCCCTGCTTGTAGCGCAAAAAAAGGCCTTTTTCATGAATTTTTTAAAAGAAAACTACAAGACTTTTTTAATCGATCAATATACCATCTTAAAGAACACATCTTGAAGAACTTTCAGTAATTTTTTTATTGAAAAATATTACATTGTTTAGTGGCAAATGGCCGTCAGTGAAATAATGTTTTTATATACACGGTTTGCGGTGACCAACATTGCGGCGAAGTGGATCATCTGAAAAAAAAATGCGGATGGATTTAGTCAAATATAAGTATAAACTAGTCTTTAATCGAAGGATTTTAAAAAATATTCATTTTTCACAAAATGGCGGACAGTCAAAGTTAATGGTTCGATTTTATCGAAAAAAAATCGAACGATTAAAGACTACATTTTTATGTATTAAATAAGCCTGCAAAATTTCAAGAAGATCGGTTCATTAGCGTTCGAGTAATCTTGGTCACCGACTTCAGAAATGCCATTTTGAGAAAAACGCGTTTAATGTTTCAATTTCAGTTTACACGAAGAAAATGATTTTTTTTGTAAACTTACATAGAGTCATCTACTACGACTTGAAATTTTCAGGACATATTCTCAGATACTTATACTTCAAAAAAATGCAATAAAAAAAAATCGATTTATTCAAAATCGCAAGTGGGGGTAACCCCTTAATTTTCTTTCAATACTTGTATAATGGATTTTTCATCGCTTTATATTAGAAGAATTTTGGTTTTTGCATCATTCAGATCGGTGGACTGATTGTGGGCGAAACTGCAAAATCACCCCTTGTCACTCCTTTCTTTGAGGGGTTGTTTACCCTTCAAGCCATTTTTCCGCCGATAAATAAAATACGTATCTAATAGTTTTCAACGCGTTATCGCATGTATGAGTTTCAACACAATCGAAGGCGGATACTTAAAGTGATGTACCTTGTGATTACGCGTGTGACAAAAAAAGTCACAAGAATTATACGATTATATATTTTCCGATTATATATACGATTATATATTTACGATTATAAATGTTGATTATAAATCAACATTTTCAACTCCACTTTGATTTTTCACGCGTCAGAGAGGAATTTTACGAATTTAACGCGGTACATTTTCTTATTGAAAAATCGATTTTTTCAATGTTTGCTTTTTTGTTGATCATAAAAATTTGTACTTTTTTGTCAACGAAAATCGACCGAATATGCAAAAAATCCTAATTATATTTCGTTCTTTCGTGGCTCGAGCTCGAATCCAAATGTCTGGTTTTTCCTAATGTCATTTTCACTTTGAGAAAGTTAGGGCCACGAAGATGTTCGCTTCGGTGCTCAAGCACTGCAAATTGATGAAAAAGCTATGCAATTTACGTTCTTAATCGCGATCTAAAAAAATGGAATAAGTGTAACGAAGGAAGGGTTCCATTGTCCGCTTGCGTGTCACTTTATCTTTCTCTCTCACTCTCCCTCTCTCCCCCTCTCTCTCTTGTCGCACAGAAGCGAAGTTTACCTCAGGGCGAAAAAAAATTGTTTGAATTCCGAGTGTTTTGTTTATTTATTCTCGCGTAGGAAAAATTAAATTTTGCCGCGCGAGAAAAGAGCAACACGAACAATCAAGATTCGTCGAAAATTGCGCGTGAAAATTTGTTGCCACTGGCATTGAAAAAAGGGTGCTAAGTTTGCGAAGAAACAATTTTCACAAATCATAAGCACGCGGTGCGCGCACATTCATTACGTACAATTACGCTTAGCTGTAAAACAAAAGAACAACGAGAGGGGGAGAGAGAGAGAGAGAGAGAGAGAGAGAGAGAGAGAGAGAGAGAGAGAGAGAGAGAGAAGCAGCAAGTGTAATCTCAGTGCATTTGTTCGTCGTAGGTCCTTCCCAGTTGGATTTTTAACGGTGCGTCAGGTTTATTATGTAGCCACGAAGAAGAGGGCCCGATACTATACCGCGCGGGGCCTCATGACAACGAGGCCGTCGAACTCTCACGCGGTTTGTATAACGCCGAGGCGGTAAAAGAGAGCTGGCACAGACAACGAGGAACGGAATGAGCTCGCCGGCAAAACAGAAACAACCGCGCCGCTAACGTAATCGCCAAGAAATTATTATTCTTCGCGGAAGTTTTTCCTTCTGGCCATATACATTTTTTTAAACGTTTCGCTTTGGCCGTCTCAGCGTTTTTCAAAAGCATACATTACATTGATTTTTTAGGTCCATCACGATGCATCCTGAATGAAAGTATTGAATTCTCAATATTCTCAGCAGTATATTGAGTATGTAATAATTGAGACTATTAAATTAAAATGATAGGAGTCCTAATTAAATTCGATAATATTTATCATATTATTGAAGTTGTTAATATTTACAATATTAGTATATTTGATATTCACGCATTTAAAGTTCAACAGTATAGTTTTATAACAAATAGTGTATTTAAAACAAAAAACGTATTTGATTCTATTTGCTAAATTGTTAGATTCAATATATTTGGTATTACTTTAATTTGATTGTGATAGTATTTAAGTGATCCTTCCGCGAACCCGAATATTTAACAATTAACTGATTTTCGTATACAATAAGGTAATAAGACATGCCAATGTATGGGAAAATTTCAAGCCAAGTTACCGAGCTTTCAACACATAACAGCAGCTTTGAAAATCGTCTAATTTATAGAGCACTTTATCGAGTCGACTTGCTGGCCAAATTTCTATCGAATAATTTATATACTAATAACTCTGAATATTTTAAATCAACTGCTCTACGCATGTAAAAAATGCTAAAGGTTCCGTAACGACGATGAAAACAGGGCATCACCGAATGTTAGAATGAAATGTTAACGATAAAACTTTAAAATATGTGGCTAGCAGGAGAATTTTCTTAACCGCCACTTTTTACGGAAAATAGAAAAAAATTATAAATCTACCAATTTTTATTTTCATTTTTATCCCAAATTATTTTTTATTCTGAATTTTTTCATCCCACATTATCGTTGGGTATAATAATTGACTGTAACTTATTTTTATTAAGCGCCACTGTAATTGACCAATGATTCGGGAGGGCTCTGCTCATGCGCCGAAAAAATATGGCCCTCCGCAAAAGGAATACCTAAAGTATTATAAGTAATACTAGATTATCGTACATATTAGTGTCAATATTATTGTATGCGTCTTTTTAGCTCTTATGGACCCATTTCCTTCTTTCCTCCATTTTATTTCCGGGCGCCACCCAATACGAGTTAATCAGCTCAGTCTTGGAGAAAAAAAACAATAAATAATAAAAATCATTGAAAAGGGGTAACCTTTTGGAACCAAACATAAATGAATCACTTTTTTACACGAAGTTGTGGTTTTAATATTATTTGTATTATATATTATGTAATATTGCTTACACTTATTATTTTGCACAAAAAAGTTATTATTTTGAAACGGTTAATCTCTCCCAGTCGCCCCTCTTTTTATTATTTTTTTATTACGTATTTTTATTGCGTACCAATGAAGAACCGTATTTTGTAAAACATTATATGAAATCTCAGGCTTCTATGTTAAAAATTTGGATCTTGAATGAACATTGGCAGCCAATAAATGTTCGTGAAACAAATTTCAATTAAACCTCAAAATTATGAAAAATAAATTACTTTTACTTAATTTTCATCTAAATTCGACATTGATAATTTTTTTCGAGAAATCTGTTGATTTTTTCAGAGATCCGAATGTTTAGTAGTGCTGCTTAGTTGGTACAATTGGAAAAAAAACTTTCGCATCTAGAGACCCTCCTAGATCGGCTCCCCGTGCTTTCTCGAGAAAGCGTGACGACGCTCACATTTCACAATGTTACACTATAACTGCATATACGCACAGCTAAACAACGGATACACCTAATGTTCCTCGGTCTCTTCTACGGTTTCGTAATTAACGTCACAGTTTTAATTGCAGCTCAGCCATCATTCTGGACGGAATATCGTCCCGTCGTTTTGTTCTCTTGGATATTTTTTATTCAACTCATTTGTTCGTTGCAATTCATCTAAATGTTTCTTTCAAAACCCGTCCATTTTTAAACGCAACCTACAATTCCAAAAAAAATACAACTTAAATTTTTCATCCAAATATGCATAAGGTAATTCAAATCGAGTACATTCGAATTCGAAACTCTCACGCGAGCATTTTTACATACGATACTACAGAATTCCAACGGTTAAAAATTTTACGATTATTTTCAATACCCTTTGTAAAAAAAAAAACCTCGTCGGTTTCACAAAAATATCATAAACGTTTAAATTTAGAAAAATGATTATTCAATTCTGCGAAAATTAGAATTGCTTCTTTGAATTGCCTTTTTACTGTACACCCCTCAACTAAAATGTGAGCAAGCCCTAAATGAGAGACAGAAATAATAGAAAATAAATAATAGACGTGCGAAAAAAGGAGGCTGATAAATTGTCAGATTTCACTATATAAGACAAGGCCGATACAAAATACTATATAGATTTTACGACCGAGAGAAATGGGTTTTTCAATGGTTTTTTGAGTCTTCTCTGAAAATAAAAAATAGCGAATTTTTGTGAAGAGTATTTGTTAAAATTGAACATTTTGGGGAAAAAAACAAAGTTCCACATTTTGAGTACAGCGGAATAATTTAAGTTTGAATACATCACACTCCTGAGATTTTTTTCCTTCATACTGTCATCGAGAAATAAATTATCAAAGATGCATTTCAAAGTGGATAGATGGAATTTAATTCCCTAAAATAAAGTTTTTAGGGTGTTTCGTATTCGAATTTTTATTATTCTCATTCCGCTGAGCAACAAATGAAATTTTGTTGTTTTATCCAGGGTGCTCAATTTCATTATATAGGACAAGACCGATAAAAATACTATATAAATCTTACGACCGAGAGAAATATGATATTCAAAGGTTTTTTAAAAGAAATATGGCATATTTTTGTGGAGAGGCGTATATATCCGAAAAAATTTAGCATTATGGGCAAAAATCAAAAATCCATTTTAAGTACGACATAATATTTAGGAGATACCTTTAGGCAAGGAAAAAAATTGCTGATTTTCATGCTTTTTTAAAGGAAAAAACATTTTCACCATTTTTGAGACCTAGGGTTTATTTTATTACTACTTTTGGCTGTACATGGTATTTCTTTTATCAATTTTTAAAAATGGCGGTGGTACGGCACCGTCTTCTAAACTGCAGTTTAAAAATTGGCATGACGTATAGCTAAAAAAAAACTAATCGACCGATTCTGATGAAATTTGGTATAAATTTTTCTAACCTTATTGTCTAAAACGTGACCCTGAAGGTTTGTCAAACCTAAAAAAAGTATTTTTTATTGCAAAATTTAGCCATATTTTTTCGGAAAATTCAATCTTTTTGTTTTAAATCGTACCATTTCATCGATTTTCAACAGTTCGCATTTTTTTGGCTCATATTCTGCGAATGACTGAATGAAAGAAAATTCTTCGTTGGTTTTTTTTATTAACCCCGCCGACGCTACGTGTGTCACGGCGTCTGACAAAATCCGCGGCAACCCGTTTAGTAGACCATACCGTACCGCGGCCATTTTTAAAGATTATTATTGAAAAACCATGTAACAGCCAAAAGTAGTAATAAAACATACCCTAAGTCTAAAAAATGGTGAAGAAATCTTTTTTTTAACCCTTCCTTAACACACTGGCCCGTCGAAGCCGAATTGAAAATCACAAAATCATTAATGGCATCATTGGACATTAAAATGACAAAAATCTTCTAAAAAAAATACGTTTGATTGGGAAAAAATAGAAGGAAAAATGGGCCCGCAATGAGACTAGTCTTAAAAGTCGTAGAGAAGTCACTCTATTTTAGAGAATTTTTAGAAAAAATTTTAAAAGGGCAATCATCTTTACAAATTTTTTTTCACTTTAGAAGCAAAAAAACGCTGTCATTGGTCATTGATAATTCTTTTCATATTTTGTAACGAAAGTATGCTTCAAAATGAAAAAAGATTGTATTGTGACATTTGTCGATATCTCAATTAGTTCAGGAGTTATCAGCGTTTAAACGGTTCCAAAACTTCCGAAATCGACATTTTTTGGAAAATTATAACTCCTAAAAGAGAAGAGACAAAAATCTGAAAATTGGTGTGGATATTCCTTTCATGGGGTACAACTTTACAAAAAAATCAGGAAAACAACAAATGATCGGGCTCACGGGCTAGGTGAAATGGCGTGGAATTTCCCATATATATATATATATATATATATATATATATATATATATATATATATATATATATATATATATCTTTATGAATCAAATACCTCATAGTTGCTCGCGCACGCGTGCACGTGCTTCATTTTCTCGCTATTTCTTATAGAAAAATATTATCGCACGATCTTATGCGGGGATAAAGCGGAAAGCGGCGAGGGCGGAGGGGGGTCGAAAGGGATGAAGAAAAAAGAAGATTCGCACACTACGGGAAGTCGCGTTGCTTTCCGTAGCATAAAATCTCGATGAAGGATGCTCACGCGTGCCCAGCTTCGTGGATATATATATGTATATGTGTGTGTGTGTGTGGGTGTATATATATATATATATATATATATATATATATATATATATATATATGTCTGAAAAAGACACGGAGGCAGAGAGGGAACGACCCCCTGTAGTGTGAATATTAAAATTCGCGGGCAGTCTAAAAATAAATTTAAAAAGTACAAGAATATTGAGAAACAAAGCGCAAGCTATAGTTATTCTCTCGAATTCGCACGGTAAAATTGATCGGTTTCTCTGATGATTTCCGGCGAAGAAAACTAATAAGTTTATTCGACGTGTTCGCAAGTCAAGATGGCGGCTTTTGATCGCGAAACGCTCGCACATAAAACACACACACACACACACACACACACACACACACACACACACACACACAGACACACACACACACACACACACACTGCGTGACATTGATATATATGCGCGTTCGAGAATAGAGAAAGAAACAAGCAGCAGAAGAGCAACAGGGATGAGTGGATTAATTAGTGAGAGTGAATGGAGGAATGAAAATCGAATGAAAAAAAGTGAGTAATTAAACGTCCGGATGAGATCGCGACTCCGAGATAAGCTACGCTGCTTAATGGCGGACTTCCGGTGTTTCAAGTTCTCGAGAAGCATCCCCATGTAAGTGCCCCGTAACGTCGTGAAGAACGTCATGTCGATATACATATACACACACACACACACATATATATATATATATATATATATATATACATACATACATATATATGCGTACATGGAGGAGTGTGATGTGCGTTTACAAAAAAGGAAGAGAAAGAGAGAGAGAGAGAATTGTTTATTTCGTACTCTGGGACCGCAGTCCCCTTAAAGCACTATGCTTGTACAATTGCCTTGTTGTAGGTAATTCACAGTAAATGAAAATAAAAATGAAAGACAAAAAAAATTCAAAATCTGAAAATAAAAAATGAAAACGAAAAGAAAAATGAAAAACCAATATGACAATGAAAATAACAATCAAAATGAGTTTTTAAGAAGGGTGTAAAGCAGCAGGGCGGAGAGAGAGAGAGAGAGAGAGAGAGAGAGAGAGGCGGGAATGATTTTTAGATCGATGACATCCGTAAGGGCGTATCCAGCAATAGTAAGCCTGCAGAGCGTTACGAAAATCTTTTTCTTGTAGAAAAATAAATCGTCACGATTTTAGATCTCGTTTAAAATCCCGGCCCAGAAAAAAATTCGGGCCCCCAATGAGGACACAGGGAAACTGCAGAAAACCTGCGCCGATACAAGCGACTATAAGTTTTTGAGTTTCGGTGGTGTCACTATCAGAAAATCAGGAAAATTGTCGCCCGCCGCGTAATCTACGCGCAAGCCAGTGCGTGGCTTAACGGTCACCCATCCAAGTACCGGCCCAGGCCTACGCCGCAACGCGCGAGATCGCGAACGCCGACTTTCACTATTCATTGAATCGTTGAGTATCGTGATTCAGTCGATGCAGAGCCACGAACCGCACGGTGCCCGAAAACCCGAACAATCTTTTCCACCAACTTTTTACTGCCACTATTTTTCGGATAATTAAACACTTTATGAAAACAAAACGCGCCTAGTGAGGTTTTCATGTTGCCGCACGTCAAACTTCAACTCGTTCTTATCAGTGTGAGAATATTTGCTATTCCCGCGACGGTGGAGTTTCCGGCTTGGTCTTGCATCGCGTCAAACCGGAAATTTGCCTTTTTTCTAACGTTTCTTTTCTTTGTCGTTATCTTTCGGTGTGTTTCGTTGATCTCGTGCACATATACGAAACGCTTTTGTTTTCTCCTTTGGTTTTTACGGTTTTTTACCTGAAACTAAAGAATTTCAAACTGGCGAAGAGAAAGGGAGAGAAAATAAGCGAGAGAAAGCGTGGGGGGGGGGATGAATTGATTGATGGTTTATTATGTGCTTTGGTATCAACCTTCAGGCAACAAGATACATCTAAGGAACAAGAATAAAGATATAAAAATAAACAATAATGAAATTAAAAGTATATTAAAAAAAGCATAATGTAGCGTAAGGAAAAAGAGCTATATACATGGAAAATGCAAAAATAACATAACAACTAAAATGATAGAAGCATATTAGTAAGAAATAATAAGCAAGAGGAAAGCACGAAGAAAAAGGTATAATAGGTACAAAAACAAGGTTCACAAAAGTAAAGAAAAAATAGAATGAGCAGAACGAAATTAAAAAGTTAGAGCTACATAGATCAAAAAGTGGAGAACAGACTCATTGTCCGTAGCTGAACATATCAGAGAGAGAGAAAGAGCGAGAGAGAATTCTGTCGACTCCAGTTTGTCTGAGATATTAAGGGGTTACCCCCACTTGCGATTTTGAAAAAATCGATTTTTTTATTGCATTTTTTTGAAGTGCAATTTGAAGTGCACTTTTTTTGATGCCCGGAATAGATGACTCTATGTAAGTTTACAAAAAAAAATATTTTCTTCGTGTAAACTGAAATTGAAACTTTAAACGCGTTTTTCTCAAAATGGCATTTCTGAAGTCGGTGACCAAGATTACTCGAACACTAATGAACCGATCTTCTTGAAATTTTGCAGGCTTATTTAATACATAAAAATGTAGTCTTTAATCGTTCGATTTTTTTTCGAAAAAAAATGGCCGTTTTATAGCCAAAAAACGGCCGTTTTTTTTCGTTAAAATTGAACCATTAACTTTGACTGTCCGCCATTTTGTGAAAAATGAATATTCTTTAAAATCCTTCGATTATAGACTAGTTTATACTTATATTTGACTAAATCCATCCGCATTTTTTTTTTCAGATGATCCACTTCGCCACAATGTTGGTCACCGCAAACCGTGTATATAAAAACATTATTTTATTGACGGCCATTTGCCACTAAACAATGTAATATTTTTCAATAAAAAATTACTGAAAGTTCTTCAAGATGTGTTCTTTAAGATGGTATATTGATCGATTAAAAAAGTTTTGTAGTTTTCTTTTAAAAAATGCATGAAAAAGGCCTTTTTTGTACTACAAGTGGGGGTAACGCCTTAATGAATACTTTTTATTCCTATTATTATGCTAGGAGTACACACTTTCTCATCATACTTTTACATAATTTTACCGAGCATCAATTTTTTTTAACTATGAAAACTTTTAATTTCTCATCTCTGTACTATAGGGGAAAAACTATGAAGAACTATATATAATTTCTTAAGGAGGTAGGAGCGTTAGCCACAATCCCAGATTTAAAAAAATATATATATGTATATATATATACATGTCATTACTTAAACTATACTGAGTCTGTATGATTTTTTTAAATTCACCACAAAACACCAGAAATAAATAATAGTTTAATGTATGCAATTTTACGTGCGGTTAGATGGTCAAGACGTTCACGCTACGGGTGATGTAATTTTTCTGGTTATTTAGCACCTAGATAAACCGTTTCCAACAACGGATTAACGGAAACTAAACGTTTGTAAACATCTAGAAAATAAACCCCATCTTGCCCATTGTACACCATATATATTTAATATTGAACCACCAAGGTTTGATGGAAAATAACGAATCTTGGCTAGCGAATGAAGAGCATTGCTGCCAACCTCAATGCCCGCAATGTTGCCGCATTTCGGCAACACTTAATATTAATCAATGGTAATAAAAAATAATCTCGTGACATAAACATATAAAGGCATTATTATAAAGGACTCAATATTCCATTATGAGTTGTATAAAACTGATGCAGTTTTTTCATAATAATCATCGATAATGTTATACTTTTTCAAGTTGGTAGCAATACAAAAGTTTTTCGTATTCGCGTTAAAAAAACATGAACATGCGTAATTTTGCTATTCAATTATATATTTCATGAAAAAATTAGCATCTGCAGAATAAATCTATACCTCACATTCATTTTTTTGAGGTTCGTTGAAAAACAAAATTCATAATCCGTCATTTGACTCGACTGGACTCCAACCTTCTTAACCGTAGAAAAAAAGGTCAGGCATTTAATGCGTATACGTGCCCTTTTCATTATCTTACGAGGATGGAGACAATGGTATTGATTAATTGATATAGTTTATGTGATACAACAAATAATTATAGGAATTTATGTGGTCTCTTGTGCCATATCTGCATAGTAGTGTAGGGGGTAGCTATAGGTGGGTTGGTTGTAGGTTCCATTCCATGTGGAGGCAGCGAAATATTTTCTTCGAAAAAGTACATTTCAGAAGGCCAGGGAATTACGAATTATGATACAAAATTATTGTGGTAGAACTCTAAATGAAGAATTCCATTTTATTTTGGATTTATTAAATATTTTTTTCTATATTCTATATTCTAAAAAATATATCTGAAACAAATAGGATCCTAGTAAGCCTAACGTAGTAACGTAGTAAGTAACGACTTCAGAAATGCCATTTTGAGAAAAACGCATTTAAAGTTTCAATTTCAGTTTACACGAAGAAAATATTTTTTTTTTGTAAACTTACATAGAGTCATCTATTCCGGGCATCAAAAAAAAACTGCACTTCAAATTGCACTTCGAAAAAATGCAATAAAAAAAATCGATTTTTTCAAAACCGCAAGTGGGGGTAACCCCTTAAAAAATGATCAGGTCGTGATAAAAAATCCTGATCAAGGCCGGAAAAAAAATCAGGATGCCTGATCAGGTCTTCCTTCTAGGTGGAGCAAGATTTATACTCGGGTTTTGGACAATTCATGTCGCCGTATACATTTCCGTTACATTTCCGCTGACCAAATCAAAGCTATCCAGTTACAGCCTGTCACAACAAAAAGGAATAATTGTTTCAAATTAGTCAATAATGAAAAACAAACACTATTGAAACTTTTTTCCTAAACCCAAACAAATTTCAATCTTCATAGGCATTTCTATTACACATTATATAATTCATTATTTCGCGATAAAAAATACAATTTTTAAACAGCAGATCCCTTGCAGGTCCGTTATTTTCGATGACGTTTTTTTAAATTCGTAACATTCGAACATTCCAAATGCTGATAGTTAAAGGAACACATGAAAAAAGTTTACGTTGTATTTACGTAAAAAGGCGTCGTTTTACTCGGTGCTGTTTAATGAGTTTAAAAAAAGGAACTATGTTCATAAATGTTTGGTTGGAATGTTATGGAGATATGCTGCAACTGTGCATACCAATTACTTGTCTTCTTGAAACAGTTTTCGTTTGTCGATCTGTCTGTCTCTGTCTCCCTCTCTCACGCACACACACTCTCTCTTCCTCTTCTTCTTCTTTCTCGTCGTTCCATCAATTTTCCTGTCGTATCGACCCATCTGACGTCGGAGTTGCTTCAAAGGGGAAAAAAAGCAGAACTGTCGTAAATTGCAAACAATTTATAAGCTCGCGAGCGGCGAGAGCACGTATAAAAGGCTTACATTGACAATATATGCGCTGCATAAGCCGTGCGCATCGTCGTATCCAGCTGCGATGTGAGCTCCGGTCTTTTCGTCTTCCGAGAGAGAGAGAAAAAGGGCGAGAGAGAGAGAGAGAGAGAGAGAGAGAGAGAGAGAGAGAGAGACTCATTATCGCGTGCAAGTTTGTGACTTGTGCAACATCAAGAATCTCGGCTTCGTTAACATACACGTGTGTGCACAGCATAAACGCGACTACTTGCCTACAATGAATCGAACCTGACGGGTGCTCGTCCAACAGTTGGCATTAATATCGCCTCGAGGCCGCACACACTGCTCTCGTGACACCCAACCTACGCGTAAAACAATTTTTCATAGGACTTCCCATTGTCAATGCCAATACCCGGATGGGTGACCGCTTAAGGAAGCAGTTTTACTGTTAACAGGTGTCCGCCTTTGATTTTGTTGAAACTCATATATGTGATAAAGCATTGAAAACTGTGAGACACGCATTTTTTTATCAGCGGAAAAACAGTTGCAAGGGGAGAAACCACCCCTCAAAGAAAGGCGTGTCACCCCTTGATTAATTTTTTCTTCCTTACTTCTATAGTGGATTTTCATAGCTTTACATTAGAAGAATTTTGTTTCCTTTTTGTAAATTTAGATCGGTGGATTGCTTGTGGGTGAAACCGCAAAATCACCCCTCGACACGCCCTTCTTTGAGGGGTGGTTTCCTCCCTGAAATACGTTTTTTTCTGACGATAAAAGAATTACGTGTCTAATGATTTTCAATGCTTTATCGCGTGTATGAGTTTCAAGAAAATAGAAGGGGGTTCGAGTGATGTTCCTTGTGAGTTTCCAATTGTGACACAACTCGAGGAGTTTTGCGGCAATTGACCATACGTTACTATTTGATTCAAATTTATACAGTAAATTGTTCGTCATATACTGAATGCACCCTTTAAATTTTGGATTGATCGTCTACACTGTTTCTATAACGTTCACAATTGAAGAAACTCTATTTAACATAGGGCGATGCCTAATAGGGTATTTGACTATATTAAAAATATGGTTCATTCTCTTGTCATCCCAGAAGAACGTGTTTAAAAAGTATTTTCTATCATTTTGTCGAAAAAATAGGCATCATTTCCGTTCATTTCAATGTTTAAATTAGATAAATGTGAACGTTTGGTCGCGTGAACGAAAACGCTCCAGGATTGGTTGGATCTTTAGTGACATTACATGCCAGTAAATAGATTTCCACTACGTATCCTGTGACGAGTAATGAGCGATTTTCTAGTTTATTTTAGTGTATTTCCGTGCTTTTTCTGTTCCTTCATAGTTATTTGTAGTTATAGTTACCATATTATGAACTTTTAAATGAGAATTGAGAGGAAGGTTTGCTGTGCGACAACTCAGTGACGATATAGGTCCTTTACCTTGTTTACCGGCATACGACGTCACAGGCGTCACGTGACTAGATACCTGACACCAGCAGGGTTTTGGCAGTCTAGTTGAATAACAAAATTTTATTGCCAATTTATATCGTATCTAC
The DNA here is from genome assembly GCA_944452715.1 of Ophion slaviceki. NCBI lineage: Eukaryota > Metazoa > Arthropoda > Insecta > Hymenoptera > Ichneumonidae > Ophion > Ophion slaviceki. The sequence continues at coordinate 48,248,658 of OX101784.1, forward strand.
TGACATTCACGAAGATCAAAATGTTGTGAGCATATTATGAAATAATGAACTACTTAAGATGATTTCCGTAGAAGAGTCAAATACTCTATTGTCTCACTGTAAAGGGAGACGAAGTTGTAACGTACTGAGTGATTTGACAGCTTTTCATAACATTTTCAACATTTTTTCACGCTATTTCGTGCGTAAAACTGCCATTCAGCCATGAGCGTAGGCTCTCCCTATGTTAAAAAGTCTTTCTGCAATTTCAAATTTGATGTAACCGGCGGAGACGATCGATTTAAAATTTGGAGGATGCATTCAGTATGTGACAAAGAATTTACTGCATAAATTTGAATCGAAGGGTAACGTATCGTCAATTGTCCCGAAACTCCTTAAGCTAACAAAATACTGCCGCCTGCATCGGCTCAGGTTTTTTCCAGTTTCCCTGTGCCTTCGTACGGAAGCGGAACGTTGGTCGGGAAAAAGTGGCGGTTCCCGACTGTCTGGGGGGGGGGGGGGTCTCTCTCGGGAGTTAAAAAAGTGAAGTGTTTGGAGTAAAAACCATGGGATCGTAAAAAGCCGAAAGAGTATACGAGGGAACGTTAAAAATAAAAATTGTTGACCAGGTGTCGTCAGATCAGCAGCTCCGGTACCCCGCAGGAGTTTTCTTCGTCTCATCTTTTTCTTGCTAATGAAATTCATTCGCCGAGCTGGTCAATCCGGCTGCGGTTCGGATGTATAATATAAATGGAAATAAAGCGGCGAATTTCTAATTGTGAGACGAAAAAGAGATTCCGCCGGGAATTGAATGGAAATTAAATTATACGAAGGTACTTGCAATAATTGAACCGGAATGCAGAGGCGTAGCAACCATAATGCACGATCTTTGCCATATGATTTTTTAGCCCTAAAATAATGATAACAACCCTTAACAGACTCAATTTTCTTCTTTGTCAAGCATTGGCCGCTCCATCATCGACACCAATTCGGTTTTTCTATTGTTAGCTGTCGATGAAGCGATTTTTGCAGTCGTCAAACATAATTAAAAAAACGGATTTTCAATCTGACGAGTATTGAACTTCATCAACTTGAACGTTCAAAATTCCGTTCAGGGAATCAGACACTTTCGTGGTCACGAGTCCTTCGGAATTGCGAATCAATAGGTGGTTTTCGTTTTTCGTTTCAAATTGTGTTTGGGTTTGTTTAGGTTTGTTTGGGCAATCAGATGTTTTTGCGGCCACAACTCGGGCAGCATTTGTCGTAGCCATCCAATTGGATTCCCATTCGTGTCCCTGCTTTCTGTTAGGGACCCAATGGATTATCGCATTGGATACCTATACTAAATATGTAATCGGAATTCCCCATTGAAACCCAACGTAGTAAGCCAATTTGATTCCTAAGTGATCCCCACATCATCGAACAGAATCCGAACCGATTGTTGATGGGTCCCTTCGCATTCTGTAGGTTGAATTTTCTAAACAAAATATATAGATATACAAAATGAGTGGATCTTAATAAACGTATAAATGTTGTCTTAAGAAAATAATAAATCGCTTGAAAAAGTATATCTTAAAAATCGATTTGAATCACATCAGTGATGTCAATCAGTGATGTCGACCAGTGATGTCAATCAGTGATATCAATCAGTGATGTCAATCAGTGATGTCAATCAGTGATGTCAATCAGTGATGTCAATTAGTGATGTCAATTGGGATGTCAATCAGTGTTGTCAGTCTGTATTGTTAATCTGTGATATCAATCAGTGATGTCAATCAGTGATGTGATTCAATTCATGAATCACAATGAAACATTCACTGCTGCGAATCAAAATCCACTGTAATTATCGTTTTTTATTTACTTTACTACACTTTGACGAAATATCAGCACACACGTACACGCTCACGAAGCGTGCAAGTTGCGTTTCAATACGCTGAGTTTTTCTTGTGACTTTTCACATATTTTCGATTCGAACGTGAATCAAATTGGATCCCAATGTGCAGCCACCCTATCAAATCCCTATATCTCTAGAACGATTTGTGGGTGTATCTTGGGTTCCTAACAAATTTGTTCACGGGAGCACGAAAGAATTTTTTTTCGGAGATCCATAAAATTCCGGTTGAGAATATCAAATAAAAAATTCTCAAGCGACGTCGATCGGGAAACAGCGCGGAATCCACTCGAATTCCAATATGGATTCCCTACGTGCGGCGTCCCTATTAAATCCCTATAGAGATGTGATAGGATCTTCCCAATCTCCCTAATCCCTAGATTAGAGTCTAATCCCTAGACCCAAGATCCCTAAGGATCTTACGGACTCCCCAACGAATTTCTGCACGGGAAGTTCATTGAAATTGTGAATCAATAGGTGGTTTTGGGGTTTCATTCAAACTTGGTTAAGGCTCGTTTGGGGAATCAGATACTTTCCTAACTACGATTTCATCGAAACTGGTCATCAAGAATTGAGTGTCTCCATTCAAATTGTCCCCTACTTCGGAAAAAAATAACTTCACAATTAAAACGATCCGAAGTCGTAATTTTCCCCGCAAGAACGAGGAATCTCGGATCCTGCTCTCCGAGATTGAGATTTCATCACCGATCTCCTCAAACTTCAGAAGCCCCTCGAAACAAAAAATCATCGCAACTTCCCGATCGTTTATCGGTAGCTCCCTGCCATCCCAGAACGTAACCTAAAACGCAATCCCGCCAGATAATGTCTCACAACAATGTTACCCGCGATTCCGAATAACACCGTAAGAGCGTCATGCGGCAAAGTAGAATGCACCTGACGGAAATTGTGTATGAGAATGAGAATAGAGGAACCCGGAAACATATTCTTCGTGCCTTGGGTTGTCTCGGTGACCGTACGTCGTCTTCGGTGATCGCGCGAGCGTGAACGAGTCCGGCTCTCTCATTTTTATAGCGGAGAGTAGCTAGATACTTAGAGCGTACCAAATACATATATTCATATGATAGAAGGTGAATTTGAAGCCATTGGACTTCGAAGACGGTCCCCAAAACAGCAAGGTGCGCTGTTACTCAAGATAACATTGATATAGCGGCTTCAAAATGTCATTTCCCTCATAATAATAATAATTCCGGTATCAGTCGAGTGTGTGTATGGATATTCATATATATACACACACGCACTCATATATTACCGGAATGTACGAGTGTATACACTCAGAAGGATTTCTAGAGAACGAATTCCTCGGCGCAACTCATATAGTTCCTGGTTGTGGGGGCCCAGCCACCATACATCCATCTTGGTGTCTCTGCCCCGTGAAGTTCACGAAGCGAGACCACGCGGCGCCCATCCTCCTGGTGGCTTTTCTACGGTCGTCTTAGGGTTCCATTTTCCCCCCAATTGCCTCCTAAGCTCTTTTTGTTCCGGACTTTCGAAGCCCACAATTCTGTGCGGCGTGCACGGAAGAGAGAATATCGAGAGAGCGAGAGAGAAAGAGAGAGAGAGAGAGCGAGAGAGAAAGAGAGAGAGAGAGAGAGAGAGAGAGAGAGATCCTAGTCGAACAACGGTCATCGCACACTCTCGCCATATGGTAACGCGTGTATAGAAAACTTATACGCATATATGTCTATGTGCACAGTGCCTTTTGTATGCACTTTGCAATCGGATCCGACAGTGAGAAGAGGGTTGTAAAGTAATCTCGGCTTTCCCAAGCCTCGCGATAGAGAATCCCCCCCGCTAGTGCCGCCCCGCACTCCCAGAAGTGTGCAAACACGGTCTCGTGTTTCCGTGCAATGAGCATCCTCGGATTGTGCTTTTAAGACCCGGAAAAGGTCGCGCAGCGCTTCGAATCTGTTCCCGCGACGAGAAGGAAACGCAATCAGGGTCGGATCATTGCGGTTGATTCGTGAGGGAACTCGTCAGCGTTTCCCGAAGGATCATACGTGTTCTTGCTTTTTATACGGAGACGTGCATGGTGGAAGCTCGCGACTGACCTTTTCGTAATTTCGGCTGCAGCGTCCTCGGAGACGTAAATAAGGGAATGGGGGCTTGAAGGTTTAAGGAACGGCACCACTGTGAGGGGCCGAAAAAAGGTCGTTTTTCTCCATTTTTTTGGTCTAGTGGATTATTTACTGGGGATTTGGAAAAAGGCATGTTATTAAGCATAGATTGAACTTATTTCGTGTAAATTTTCATCTGAAAAAATTAAAAATTAACAACGTTTTTCAGGTATTATGGAGCCTCTGTATGAAAAATGTGGACCAACGGCCGAATCACAAAATAAAAGTTAAAAAGTTTTATAATCTATGTAAATGTACTTCTCGGTGAGCAGAGAAGTTGTACAAAAAAAGTTCACGAAATTGTGAGTGTTCGATAAAGTGTAATTTTGTTGGAGTTTTTACTTACACTCGGGGGCTTGTAAAATACTAAATGTCAAACGAAAAAGCGGCTACGTGCAACGATAGCTACTGCGGTTACGGAATTTTTGGTTTTGTTAAATTAAAAATCGGACAATTATAGCTAAAGTTGTGATTCCAGCCAGGTCGAAAAAAGTCGTTTCGAGAAAAACCCGATCGAATGTTTTTGTATACGTAAATCGTTGCGCCACCTGCTCTCACTAAATAGTCTGTAACTTCGTCAATTTTCAATATTTCAACTTGAACATTTTTTCGCATATCATTGAATATGCATACTTTGAGAAAATGCAAAAAAAATAGATTTTTTTTTCTCTGCCAAGTGGTGTCCCGCATTAAGGCGGGATATACATTTGCAACGATAAAAAATTGATCTCTTTTTTCTTTCTTTAAAGGATATAACTATATATGTAGAATATTTTCCCAAAGTTTCAAAGGGAAAGTCGAAAATCTTCAAACGTTACAGTCCGTCAACGCTGTGCCTCACCGCTCGGATTCGGGGCGGGCGTGAACTTCAAACGCGTTTTTCTCAAAACTGCATTATCGAAATTGGCATGCAGGATTGCTCAAAAACTATTAAGCCGATTGAGTTGAATCTTAGTAGAAATATCGATAATATTGGTACCTTCTACTTGACGAAAATTGTTTTTGAAAAATTGGAAAAAAAACTACTTTTTAATCCACATGTTACAGTAATGTTGCGTGAAATGTTGATTTTATTTGTAAATGCGTGCTATTTTCTCAAATTTGCATTTTCTTCATTTTACTTACCGTCACATAGAAACTATACATGTTCTAACTGAAAAAATGTTTGAACTTTTTTGCAAATCAAAGTCTACGCGAAGCTAGACTGCACGCCGATTCGCAACTCCCGCGGCGACCTTGCTGGCACACTCTGCCACAGC